>JALPQI010011402.1:0-32363 GCA_025490895.1 Thaumatotibia leucotreta | reverse complement strand
TTCATCAGGGAAATCGTTGAAGAAGGTACGGTTACCTTAAAGTATCTTTCCACTGACCAAATGATCGCTGACGTGTTAACGAAACCTTTGACTAAAGAAAAACACGATAAGTTCGTTTCTCATTTATTTATTGCACTAAATAAGTGAGGTCTTGGATTTTAAGTAATGTACTTGCAGAAGTATAGATTATTTTGGATCCGTGTCATATATGTTTTGAATGTTTTCTTTACTATTTATATGTGACGGATACTTTGATAATTTTATACTTTTGCTAATGTTTTTGCTGTAGATAGTTTTTATTTCTTAGGGCAGCAGATGTGTCATTGCTTTATATATATCCTTATTGTGTTTATTGTTGTGTGGCTATGTAAATATTTGTAGTTTATATTGGATCAAGGGCCAGTGTTGGAACATAGAGTTCTTATATGTGACCGATATAAACTAGCTGGTTAGAATAATAAAACTAATGTCAATGTTTGTTTACCTAGTCGCTCTGTCATGTTAGATTATTACTTCAGTCTGCTTCAGTGCACAATATAACTCGGAACAGTTTACTGGTATTTCATTTACGGAACCTCCAACACCACGTATGTGTATTCGTCTAAAACGAGTTCAATGACAAAAATTACAAAAAAAAGAAAAAAAATTGTGCCGCCATCTTGGATCTTAAAATGAACCCTAAATTCGGGTTTCACCTATGTGTATTAGTCGAAAACGAGTACAATGACAAAAATGACAAAAAAAAGAAAGAAATTACGCCGCCATCTTGGATCTTAAAATGGACCCGAAAATTGGATTCCACGGATGCGAATTAGTCAGAAACGAGTATAATGATGAAAATTGGAAAAAAAAGTTGCCGCCATCTTTGATTTTAGAATGGACCCGAAAATCGGATTTCACGGATGCGGATTAGTTAGAAACGAGTATAATGATGAAAATTGCAAAAAAAAGTTGCCGCCATCTTGGATCTTAGAATGGACCCGAAAATCGGATTCCACGGATGCGAATTAGTCGGAAACGAGTATAATGATGAAAATTGCTAAAAAAGTTGCCGCCATCTTGGATCTTAGAATGGACCCGAAAATCGGATTCCACGGATGCGAATTAGTCGGAAACGAGTATAATGATGAAAATTGCTAAAAAAAGTTGCCGCCATCTTGGATCTTAGAATGGACCCGAAAATCGGATTCCACGGATGCGAATTAGTCGGAAACGAGTATAATGATGAAAATTGCTAAAAAAGTTGCCGCCATCTTGGATCTTAGAATGGACCCGAAAATCGGATTCCACGTATGCGAATTAGTCGGAAACGAGTATAATGATGAAAATTGCTAAAAAAAGTTGCCGCCATCTTGGATCTTAGAATGGACCCGAAAATCGGATTCCACGGATGCGAATTAGTCGGAAATGAGTATAATGATGAAAATTGCTAAAAAAAGTTGCCGCCATCTTGGATCTTAGAATGGACCCGAAAATCGGATTCCACGTATGCGAATTAGTCGGAAACGAGTATAATGATGAAAATTGCTAAAAAAAGTTGCCGCCATCTTGGATCTTAGAATGGACCCGAAAATCGGATTCCACGGATGCGAATTAGTCGGAAATGAGTATAATGATGAAAATTGCTAAAAAAAGTTGCCGCCATCTTGGATCTTAGAATGGACCCGAAAATCGGATTCCACGGATGCGAATTAGTCGGAAACGAGTATAATGATGAAAATTGCAAAAAAAAGTTGCCGCCATCTTGGATCTTAGAATGGACCCGAAAATCGGATTCCACGGATGCGAATTAGTCGGAAACGAGTATAATGATGAAAATTGCTAAAAAAGTTGCCGCCATCTTGGATCTTAGAATGGACCCGAAAATCGGATTCCACGGATGCGAATTAGTCGGAAACGAGTATAATGATGAAAATTGCTAAAAAAAGTTGCCGCCATCTTGGATCTTAGAATGGACCCCGAAAATCGGATTCCACGGATGCGAATTAGTCGGAAACGAGTATAATGATGAAAATTGCTAAAAAAGTTGCCGCCATCTTGGATCTTAGAATGGACCCGAAAATCGGATTCCACGGATGCGAATTAGTCGGAAACGAGTATAATGATGAAAATTGCTAAAAAAAGTTGCCGCCATCTTGGATCTTAGAATGGACCCGAAAATCGGATTCCACGGATGCAAATTAGTCGGAAACGAGTATAATGATGAAAATTGCTAAAAAAGTTGCCGCCATCTTGGATCTTAGAATGGACCCGAAAATCGGATTCCACGTATGCGAATTAGTCGGAAACGAGTATAATGATGAAAATTGCTAAAAAAAGTTGCCACCATCTTGGATCTTAGAATGGACACAAAAATCGGATTCCACGTATGCGAATTAGATAGAAACGAGTATAATGAAGAAAATTGCAATAAAAAGTTGCCGCCATCTTGGATCTTAGAATGGACCCGAAAATCGGATTCCACGGATGCGAATTAGTCGGAAATGAGTATAATGATGAAAATTGCTAAAAAAAGTAGCCGCCATCTTGGATCTTAGAATGGACCCGAAAATCGGATTCCACGGATGCGAATTAGTCGGAAACGAGTATAATGATGAAAATTGCAAAAAAAAGTTGCCGCCATCTTGGATCTTAGAATAGACCCGAAAATCGGATTCCACGGATGCGAATTAGTCGGAAACGAGTATAATGATGAAAATTGCTAAAAAAGTTGCCGCCATCTTGGATCTTAGAATGGACCCGAAAATCGGATTCCACGGATGCGAATTAGTCGGAAACGAGTATAATGATGAAAATTGCTAAAAAAAGTTGCCGCCATCTTGGATCTTAGAATGGACCCGAAAATCGGATTCCACGGATGCGAATTAGTCGGAAACGAGTATAATGATGAAAATTGCTAAAAAAGTTGCCGCCATCTTGGATCTTAGAATGGACCCGAAAATCGGATTCCACGTATGCGAATTAGTCGGAAACGAGTATAATGATGAAAATTGCTAAAAAAAGTTGCCACCATCTTGGATCTTAGAATGGACCCAAAAATCGGATTCCACGTATGCGAATTAGATAGAAACGAGTATAATGAAGAAAATTGCAATAAAAAGTTGCCGCCATCTTGGATCTTAGAATGGACCCGAAAATCGGATTCCACGGATGCGAATTAGTCGGAAATGAGTATAATGATGAAAATTGCTAAAAAAAGTTGCCGCCATCTTGGATCTTAGAATGGACCCGAAAATCGGATTCCACGGATGCGAATTAGTCGGAAACGAGTATAATGATGAAAATTGCTAAAAAAAGTTGCCGCCATCTTGGATCTTAGAATGGACCCGAAAATCGGATTCCACGGATGCGAATTAGTCGGAAACGAGTATAATGATGAAAATTGCTAAAAAAAGTTGCCGCCATCTTGGATCTTAGAATGGACCCGAAAATCGGATTCCACGGATGCGAATTAGTCGGAAACGAGTATAATGATGAAAATTGCTAAAAAAGTTGCCGCCATCTTGGATCTTAGAATGGACCCGAAAATCGGATTCCACGGATGCGAATTAGTCGGAAACGAGTATAATGATGAAAATTGCTAAAAATGTTGCCGCCATCTTGGATCTTAGAATGGACCCGAAAATCAAATTCCACGTATGCGAATTAGTCAAAAACGAGTATAAAGATGAAGATTGCAAAAAAAAGTTGCCGCCATTTTGGATCTTAAAATGTATTTTCAGAATACGTTTTTAACAATCATGATTATCATGAAACTGCTAGGATGTCAGATATCAACTAGAATGACATATAAATCAAAAACCATTTTCTTCGAGTAATAGTAACAAAATTACGTTGTAAGTAATGCAGATTACAGAAGTACTTGATTACGGTGGATTCAATGTTACAGTAGCTGATTACAATACCGATCCCAAAGGAATGGATTACAGGCGTAACCATAGTACAGCATTACAGTAATTTTTATTATACTAGTAATTCATTACTGAGGAATCGTCATTACTGGAATGTAACCCTGTAATTAATTCCAAAAGGAATTGATTACGCCCAACTCTGGTGATCTATAATCAGCAAATCAAAACGCATAATCCCAATCGATCGGTTTTTAATTTGGAAAACTGGAACATGGAAACTCGAAACCCCAAAAGCAGTAAGTGAGTAGTTTTTCCTGCACAATGCAATATAAAACGCAGTAAAATGGTCTACGGCTACGGTTTTTAGGCTGATACTGACTAAAACGCAGTACATTAGTAGATTTTCATGATTTTTAGCATGTAAACTCATAGTATCTCGTTTATAAAGAAACTAATTAAAACATAGTCTACAACTTTTATGCTAAAAGTGTTGTACTGCGTTTCCAGTTTCATAGATTAATAAGCATAATTACTAGTTAAGACGCAGTAGAAATAGAATAACGATATTTAAAGTGGTACGCTACTGTTCAAATAAGTATCGTATTGCCATCAAAACTGCAGTAACAAGTTCATTCATGTACAGATTATGCTGTATGTTGTATTACTTTCAATAGCAATAATACTAGCTAAAGGACAGTAACACCCCAAGGGGCTGCAGTTTAGGCAGTATTTTTATGTTATTTGACTATTTTAACTGCATTTAGACGTTTATTTTAAGTGGCAAATTCGAGTTACGAGTAGTTCCATCTCGGACGTCCCTTGAAGAGGGCTTATAGTGATATCGTTAGAATATCCTGTTTAAGGTAGTAAAATAATTCTTGAACTGTTTACAATTTAAAACAACCAAGGTGTCGTCTGTTGATAACCGAATAAAAACTTATATAGTTAAACACATAAAGGTATTATTACCTAATTATTACGTTCTTAAAAGACAATTATACGAATACCGCCAATACAGGTCAATAATCGAGTATTTAGAAATTTACCTGTTTTGAGATTCGATACGATTGCTACATACTTTTTGGTTTAAGTTTCTTATACGGTAATTTCAGATGCATTTAATTTTTTTTTTAAGATAGTTTAAATTCAAAGCTAAACATAAAATATAAATATATACTATAACATAAAATGTAAATTCTTAATCATGTCTTTAATGAATTGCTATATAAAATATATACGATACTTATTATTAAATTAGTCATGGATTTTTAAGGGACGTTAATTAACATCAAAACAATTAACTTTCACTAAAAATTAAAAAAAAAAAACATTTACCGAACAAAAAAGAACATTATAATTTATTTTCTAAATAATCATCCCCTATGAAATATCCTGTAAACATGTTTGTTTAACACTGTCTGTCATGGCCTTATTAAAGGCCTCCACAAACCGGCCGGCGGTTCTAGAATTATGACTAAAGAGGTTTCATTTATTTATCTTATTAACAGGGTGCTTTAACGAAGCAAATTTGTTTCCTAGTTTTCTCCAAAAAAACATAACAAAACCTATAACGTGTCATACATCAATATATTGCAGGTGGAGCGGAGTACTATTGTAGTAATAGATCATAATTAATGACAATTTATTCTTTAATAGGGTTTTGTATTATAATATACAGTATTCTAAAGACTTTTTGATTTATAACTGACACGAATACGTAAGAAATTATATTTATTAAAATTAATCGTAGAAGTGCTACGCCATAATCAGTCGTGACCTTACTCATTGAAATCAATGTAAGGCTAAATATAATGTGCCATTTGCTATGACTACAACCGATAATGGTACCTAAAGTTGATTGTTATTTCATTGCTTAAGAAAATGTGGTAATAAACCTTAATTTTTGTCTAATTTTTGTATTATTGACGACAAATCCCTAAATAAACTGCGTTTTCCAAGTAACTTTTAAATCGTTTTTTACTTCCTTCTGTGTCTCACATTGACATGAAAATTGGTAAGCGTGTTTGAATATCTTAATAATAAAATAATGTAATTCTGTTACAAAGTTTTTTTGTATTTTAATTACTTTATTTAAAAAAAACTATATTTTACTGCTGTGAATGAAGTTCGTAGCACGAAAATTCAATTAAAATACTAGTTAAATTACAGTACACTAGTCCCTTTTACTGCAGTTTAACCTGTAAAATGCCACCTATCTCTATAAAGAACGCAAAATTTGTGCAGTATGTGGTCATTTTACTGTGTCTTAATTAGTAATTGTTATATTTTCCCCTGTTTTTAAAAGCGCAGTACAAACACAGAATTTCGAAAAAACCACATATTTAATTTTAGAAAATGCACAAGCACGTATTTTTTAATTTATCATATTGTATGATTTTAATACTTCATTTTGGACAAAATAAAATCTCAATAACTATCAAATCTTGGAAAATATATTACTTTAAAACAGTTTTTTGCTATTATCTCAAAATCGACTTTTGTCAGTTACTGTGGTTTAGGAATTGCACGGCAGAGTAGCTGAGGGGCATGTCATGGGTACATAGTTTGTATAGGTACATTGAAAGTGCTCTACGACGTGGCCTGTTTCTAGCCGGTCAGCGGGAATCATACATAGCTACAATATGCCGTGGTGTTACTTGCATCCAATTATGTCGCTCATGAAGTTTGATGTCATCCCTGCAGCGGCGACCTCGACCTCGCCGATGACGCTGGTCGTTCACTAGACACGTCGATATCAGTAAACCAAGCAAGCGTCTGTGAAACTACTTTCTATAGGCGCATGTTTACCAGTAAGATAGTATAAAGAGACTTAGGCAGAAAAATTACGTTTATCGACTCGGCGATTTCGTGTGCTTAGGCCGGGATTACATCTGTAAGTACTTACGTAAGTTGTAGGGACGGAACTATACTAAGGAATGAGAGGTGAATATCACTATTTCACTCCTTAGTATTGCTCCGTCCCTATAACTTACGTAAGAACTTACAGAGGCCCATTTCTCAAAACCTTGTAACTTGTAATACAAGCGGAAGTCCTTATCTAATCAATGGTGTTGAAAAGAGACTTCCACTTGTATTACAAGCTACAAGCTTTTGAGAAATGGGCTCCAGGTGTACGGCTGGCCTGGTGGAGGCATTTTCTAAATATTACTGACTTTGTTCTTATTGACTTCAATATTTTCAAAGCTACCCAAAAAACTGTACAAGCAAAGGGAATGTTTTAATCCACATCGAATGTACATAAATAATGTAAACGAGCAACAATAGCGGTATATAAACCGTATGCGGTTTTTGTTCGCTTGTACCATGTGATTCGGTTTTAAGTATTTTTATTTTCGGTATAAATACCTGGGTTTTAGTGGTGTATCCTATAATGTCGTTCGAGAAGGTACCTACACCTACTTCTCATCATCATCATCATCATAAACTTAAGAGTTATTCTCTGGTCGGTGGAATATCTTCCAGCCCTCTCTCTACTGTGCTAGCACTTTGACCCTTTGATATGACACAACTTTCGCTCTTTTCTTCACTTGATACATTTAGCTTCGTCTTGGTCTGCCTCTACCTCTTCTACCTTCTATCTTGCCCTAGTACCTACACCTACTCATATGGACTTTAAAATTTTTAATAAAGTACGTAAAGTGCAAATTGCCGCATAAGGGTAGCAAATTACTGGCAAATTACTATACGAATACAAATTCAAATAAAATAACCTCTGAAGTATCTGTATCTTGAATATTTCCCATTAACATGCAATTATGCAGGTCTCTGAGCGATGTAGATGTGCTCCTAGAAGAGTTGAATAATGCATCGAATGCATTTGCGTTACATTTTCATCGCGTATCGAATATTCAGTGCAATTGCGTGTTAACCACTTGACTGCTAGTTGCGTAGGACATTTTTAGCTGACGGGCACCACTGGCACCGGTGATGGATTTTTATACTGGTTTAAACATTCACGAATATTATTCATTTCACTTTAATAAAATACCAATGCAGATCTAGAGACTGCTATATGAAAAGAGAGTGAAAATGCTGAAGTAGACTTCACTCGAGGAACGAACAGATAGAGAAGCCCTTATTGAAGTGTACTTTTGTACCGACTAAATGGAATTGGAAACCATGATTTCAAAGACCTTAATATTACTTGCATGTACAATTAACAAGGATTTAAGGCAACTAAAGTACTTAATTAAAAAAACGCAGGCAGCATCTCTTGTATTTATCGACAACCGTATAGGTTATTTAGCTTACCCCGTTTGTTTTCTTGGGTCAAATTTAAGAGAGTCGAATAATCGACTAAGAGGGTATCACTTAAAGCTACAAAGACCTTGTATATCAAATAACAACCCATACAAATACTTTTTTGCTAACAGAGAAGTCACGCCTTGGAACAAACTACCAGGAGAAGTAGTCTCAGGACCCTACCTGAACATTTTTATAATAGACTTGATAAACATAATAAGATCAGATCAACCTAAAATATAGTGTCAGGAGGCCGTGCCTGATGTATTTGCCTGGATGCTTAGGCAAGCTTAGTAAGCATATCGTAGTTTGCCCTCTCTCTCACTCTTGCATATTAGTGCGACAAAGACAGTTAGCTGCCTTTCGTTTACGATTGAGAAATAAACGTTAGCGATTGGCAACTTGTCTAAGCACCCAGAATAGAATCACGAGCTCTTTCAATCCTGATAGAAAAAAAAATGTCCCAAAAAAATTACTAGTTACTATTTTTTATACACTTTCTTCGACCCTAGTGGAAGACAAAAAAATGTATGCAGTTTTTGAGACACTTTTTTTTGCTAATGAGGATCGAAAGAACTCGCGATTCTGAGTAGAAAAAAATATGAAAAAATCCAAATTTGGAAAATTTGATAAAAGTACCACAAAATAAAAATTCGCCCAAATATGAAAAGTAAATCGTGGAACCACGAGTATAAGCACCCGATTGTATGTTTACGTGGATTATCAGCCGTTGTAGTTCCGCTATAATCCCGTTTAATTTGTATTAAGCTCGATATCGGATCGCAATAAACGTGCCGTTTGGTTTTCACAAAAATATTGTCACAGGATTAATAATCGGATAAGGACAAATGCTCCAGTAATATCTGCCACGATTTTAAAATATTTTAAATTAAATGAGCTAAGAGAAATGTATAAAAATCCGGCCAAGAACATGTCGGGCTATGCTCAGTGTAGGGTTCTGTATTCCGTAGTTATTCAAAAACAGCTGGGCCAATTATGTTCGAAATACTTGGATTTTAAAGTATTATATAAGCCCACTCATGTTTTGTTCTGCGAACCTATAAGGGGTCCTTGTCAAAACCGGCCAAGAGCATGTCGGGCCATGTTGAGTGTAAGCTTTCGTAATTATTCAAAAACGGCAGGGCTGATTACGTTCTAAATTGTTGTGTTTTAATTAGATAAGTATTTCAAGTAGTTTGTATGCCTTGTATGAATATCACATGTTTTGTTTTATATTTTTCGGATCCACGAATCAAAAGATACATTGTTTTAAAATTCTGGTTCGCTTATCTCCAAAAATATTGACTTACAGACGGACAGGCGTACATTAGAGTGTCCCGTCAATGTATGGAAAAAAAATTTTTGAGCTACAGTTTCCCGAGAGGCATCAATTTTTTTGTAAATTTACACACGTTCCAAAACGAGTAAAAAAATTAAAATATATGTCATCTTTAGGGCTCTACCGCAGTGTAAAGATTTGATTTTTTTCAATTTTTTCAAAAAAAAATATAATATACCAAAATATGTTTACATATAATTGTAGTATTTTTTTTTATAAAAATAAATTAAATAAAAATATAAAGGAAAAATATAATTTAAAAAAATCCATATTACATTAAATATTTTTTCTTCTCATTTTTAATTTTATAGCTTGTCTTAAATCTTTATTCCATGAAAAATATCATTTTTTAATTTTCAGCTCAGGGAGCCGATTTAAAAAAGTTTTTATTTGAAAACTTCAAACAATGGTAGAGCCCTAAAGATTTAGTCTAAAATTTTTTTTATTATTTTTCCCGTAATCTACTATTTATTTAGAGGCTTTTGGTAGGTCTCGCGTAAAACAGTCAAATTCGGGACACTCTAGCGTACATGGCGAAACTAAAAGTACTAGTTTACTAAGAAACCCTAAAAACTATTTGCATCAGAAATAACTAACTAAAAAGTGAAAGATTTTAACTACAGCAATCTGCGACCATATAATTATAACATGGACGTCTAACGCCAACTCAAAAATGCCCCCAAACAACCCCCAAAATCAATTGTTCAATTGTGCCAAGATGGGCAAGACATAACGCTTTTCTTGACACCGCGCATATTTCGGAGCAACATCTTTGACAAAATGTTTATAGAAGATAGCCAATCAAAACTTTGATGGACCAATCACAACTATTTTTAAATGTCGGATTTAGTTTTTATAGGTTGATATTGAAATTCATTACCGTGATGCATTGAAGAGGGGGTGACACTTGTTAACTAAAATTCAGGACCGTTTTTGAAAGGCAATTTAGTATGGCGTGCGGCTTCTATGTTTTGATTGTTCGTAGACAGCAATAATACATCACTGAATTGATGAACAGCAGAGCAGGGGGCGAGCGGAGGGAAAGCACTTGTTTTATTATTTTTGTGAATGAAAGCAAATTGTAGTTAGCTTCGCATTGTTTTTGCAAGCTGGATTGCTTTTGTTTGTTGGCTCCCCAGTGAATAAACTACTGGTATTTTTCTAACATCAACCGTTAACGTTTCTCCATGACTGTTGTTGATAATGATAAATTAATAACTAACAAATATTTTAATTAAATTAACGTCTGCAAAACTTAAAGAAAAACAATTTTAACATCTTTGCTTTAATTATCATCAATTCATAATCATAACGCTGCAATCCATAAAACTTTTTGACAAAAAATAAAACCGACTTCCATCTGTGGTTTCCTATCATCAAATCCTACTTTTTTAATGCAAATTCCTGTAAATGAATGAAAATGACCAAAAGCGCCATACATGTACATAATAACATTTGAAGAGATCAATTTCTCCAAGATCCCATCATCAGACCCCAACTTGGTGCCAACGGCACATCACAAGGTTATACATGTTCGACCAAAAAAACAAAATCTGTTCACGATTCTCGGAGATATCGGGTAATACACATTTTAATGATTTTTCATATTTTTTGGGCCTACTAATGAAAAGTTAGGTTATCTCCGAAAATATTGACTTAAGAAAAAAAACTTTCGTTTCATTACAGGATTACAACTAATAAAAAAAAATCCCTACTTTATTATTACGGGAGGTACCGTAAACATGTTTTTTTCTACTTTTCATTCTTCCACTTTGTCGACTTGATTAATATTGTATACCTGTACCAAATTGCAAACTTGTAGTACTAACTGCCACTGAGCTATGCTGCGCACATACAGACGGACAGACGGATCGGATATGCCGAAACTATAAGAGCTCCTAGTTTACTACGGTACCGTAAAAATGCGATTGGGGCAAACTCAGGGTAAGAATTCTGAAATACAGTTTAATCTTTTGAAATCCATTTTGAATTTTATCACTCTAACCGAAAATTTAAATAAGATTCAATTATGTAAACGCGACAGGTGACATTTAAATGTACAATCAGGATAATTGTATCTTGTCACCCCCAAATCGAGTTACTATAAATAGGACATGTCAATAAGTCTCAACTGGATGCTTAGCCATAGCAAAGTTGTCAATCGCTAACGCTTAGTAGCGCATCGTAGTTTTCCCTCTCTGTCACTCTTTCATATTAGTGCGGCAAAGATAGTTAGCTGCTTTTCGTTTACGATTGACGATTAAGCGTTAGCGATTGGCAACTTGTCTAAGCACCCAGATCTGTAGCCCTATCATGAGCTGCCGCTATGTTATTAACGCGCGTTTACTTTCTATCCCTCCCGTTCGTACTTGCATATTGGTGCAAGCGAGCTGGATAGAAAGTAAACGCGCGTAAATAACGCTGTAGCAGCTCATGGTGCGGCTACTGTGCATTGCCTGACATACTGTTGGCCGGCCTTGACGGCCCCTTACCCCGCGGCAGACCAAAGAAGCGATGGCTAGATGTCGTGATGGCTGACATGAGTGTGAATGGGCTTACAGTAGGATCGCGCAAAATGGAGGAAATGTAGCAGGAAAGCGGACCCTGGCAAAGGCCGGAATAATTCTAAGTAGAAGAAGAAGACTATTGGCCGGTTTTTATAATGAAGGTGGGTTACGTATAGTATAGTATGATTTATAATTATAACATACATGTATTGTAATTATTTCTATTTACAATTCCACGAATGCGAGTTACACGTACGCCACGGTTCGATGCTTTTCACGATATTTGGTCATCGCGTCACAATCAATTTAGACGGGCTGTAAAATTCGGCTGAGCGCCAAATGTGGCTGTGTGCTACTAATTAATGGTTGAATTAAAATTCAGTCTCGTTGTCGGTGATATATCTAAAAACGCTTTCGTGGACAGCCACGAAACCTTTACATTGTGTCTACAAATGCGATTTCGTTTCGCTGAACTGCACATAAGAAGGCTCAAAGTCACCCAAAGGGCAATGGAGTTGGGGCGGGAAGGTTCTTGAGTGGCGGCCACGTACCGGAAGGCGTAGCATGGGTAGGCCCCCCACAAGGTGGACCGATGACCTGGTGAAGGTCGCAGGAGTCCGCTGGCTGCGGGTGGCGCAGGACCGGTCATTGTGGCAATCTTTGGGGGAGGCCTATGTTCAGCAGTGGACGTCTTTCCGCTGATATGATGATGATGATGATGATGATGATGATGATGATGATGATAATGATCTGCACTTACAGCTCAAACTAGAAAAATCCTGATTTGCAGCAAATATTAAAGCTCAACAAGTACACAGTGAAACTAAAAACATTAATTAGTCCTAGTATTCAGTGGTTTCCGAGAAATAGCTTTGCGTTTTTTAACTCTGACGTTAATAATTTGTTATGAAATACTGTAAACTCGGTAGTGGTACAGTAAAGTGCAAAAATATGTACGTATTGAAAGAATGCTCTTTTAAATATATGTAGCGACGTTCTTATCAGACAAAATTAAAGTACACTTGGATATAATTTTGAGCATTTTTATATACACCTCATTTTGCCTTTGACTGTACCTACTTATAAAACAATGGAATTTTATCGAATATAAGGTAAGGTGGAATAAGATAAAATGTTTTTTTTTTAGTACAGATTTTGCCTTTTTTAGGCTCTAGTGCGAGAAGTGTATTATTTTAAGTCAGATCCAAAACTTCGTAGGGCCATCTGCACTAAAAAACGTCGTACGAGACAAGTGCAAAAACGAAATTCGTAACTCGTGTCGATTTATCCCTATCGATCGTGTTTTAAAACATCGCCACTCGTTTAGAATTTCTTGCTTTTCACACTTGTGTCGAAATGTACTATTTTAATGGGGTAACACAAAATGCTACCATCAGACACTGTGCCAGAAAGACAACTTTTTGTCTTTCTCCATTCTGAAAACCGTTTCATCTTACCCCACCTTACCTTATTTTGTTTAGGGCCTGTTTCACCAACCCCCAGTGAAATATATCAGTCAGATACAGGTTCGCTGTCCTTATATTTCATATGGGCATCGTGAAGGATAGTGATAATTTTATCTGCCGGATATATTTATCAGGCGAGTGTGAAACAGGCCGCAATATATAGTTGCCGATTTCTAAGAATGAACATTGGACAGTTATAGATTAATCCTTATTAATATGAGGGTAAGACTCACAATTCTTCCGATAGTCTTAACCTCGTATAAGGCTCATTTCTAAACTGTTAAATGTTTATTCTTAGAAATTGGCAACTATAAATAGTACGACCAGTCATGAGTAAGTAGTGACGTAGGTGGGAGCAACGGTAATTTTTTTGTTTTTGCGTGCCCACTTTTTGTATATTTTTTGTACTATAAAGATTAAACAAATTAATCAGCCATCGTCAGCTTCCTTAATCAAGTTGGTAGCGACTTTGCTTACCAAGCTGGAGGTTCTGGGCTCGAGTCCCTGCGAGGGCATATCTCATTAAATTTATCACAAATATTTGTTTCTTAGTCATGGTTTTGTACCCACAACACAAGCTTTAATTGAGTTTACTGTGGGACTAGATCGATTTCTGCAAAATGGCAGCATGAAATGTATTTTTTTTTCAGGCGCGGGCGGAGGCTATACGTCACACAGATGCTCCTGTTGTGCTTCCTTCCTCATGCTGCCCTCATTGCTCAAAACTGTACCATAATGGCGCAGTTATCAGCAGCTCTAGATTCTTCTTGGTACTTGTACACTGAGGTAAGTTCAACACTAATATTAAGAGCTGTTTCTTATGCATGCGGCTCTTTTTGCACAGGGCTTTACCATCATAGCGTAGTTGTCAGCAACTCTAGATTCTTCTTGGTACTTGTACACTGAGGTAAGTTCGAAACTAATATTTAGAACTGTTTCTTCTTCATGCGGCTCTTTTTGCACAGGGCTTTACCATCATAGCGTAGTTGTCAGCAGCTCTAGATTCTTCTTGGTACTTGTACACTGAGGTAAGTTCAACACTAATATTTAGAACTATGCTCCTTCCCCATGCGGCTCTTTTTGCACAGGGTTTTACCATCATAGCATAATCGTCAGCAGCTCTAGATTTTTCTTGGTACTTGTACACTGAGCTAAGGTCAATACTAATATTTAGAACTATGCTCCTTCCTCATGCGGCTCTTTTTGCACGGGGCTTTACCATCATGGCATAGTTATCAGCAGCTCTAGATTCTTCTTGGTATTTGTACACTGAGGTAAGTTCAACACTAATATTTAGAACTATGCTCCTTCCTTATGCGAAGGCACAGAATTGTACCATCATGGCACATCTGTCAATAGCTCAAGACTTTTCTTGGTACTTGTACACTGAAGTACGATCTTATAAGAGACCGCCAGTATGGCTTTCGCCACGGTCGCTCTACCGGTGATCTTCTAGTGTACCTCACTCAACGCTGGGCATCAGCCATTGAGAGTCAAGGCGAGGCTTTGGCAGTCAGCCTAGATATAGCGAAGGCGTTCGATCGGGTCTGGCATAGGGGCCTTTTGTCGAAGTTGCCATCTTATGGACTGCCCGAGGGATTATGCAGATGGATTGCTAGCTTTTTATCCGGCAGACGCATTCGTGCCGTAGTAGACGGTAGCTGCTCTGATAGCATGGACATAAACGCTGGCGTCCCGCAAGGCTCTGTGCTATCCCCAACGCTGTTCCTTCTGCATATCAATGACATGTTGACTATCGGCGACCTCCATTGCTATGCGGATGACAGTACTGGGGATACTTTTTACACAGGCCGTGCTAACATCCCTCGCTCTGTGGTACTGGAAAGTCGCGGAAAACTTGTGTCTGACATCGAGAACACTTTATCTAGAGTCTCGTTATGGGGTCGGGATAACCTAGGCAGGTTCAACCCCACAAAGACACAAGTTTGCGCGTTTTCCGCTAAAAAAAAACCCATTTACTGTGGCTCCAAAGTTCCAAGACACAGCTCTTACCATGTCAGGGAGTATTGGGATCCTCGGAGTCGACATTTCCAACGACGTCTAATTCCGATGTCACCTAGAGGGAAAAGCTACGCTGGCATCCAAAAAGCTCGGTGTGCTCAATAAAGCGAGGGGATACTTTACTCCGGGGCAAAGACTTCTGTTATATAAGTCGCAAGTCAGATCCCATATGGAGTATTGCTGTCACCTCTGGGCAGGAGCACCTGTATACCAGCTTGCACCCTTTGACTCGGTTCAGAGACGAGCTGTCCGAATAGTCGACGATCCCAGACTCACAGGCGGTATTGAACCCTTAAGTCTAAGGAGAGACTTCGCCTCCTTATGTGTGTTCTATCGTCTGTACAATGGGTTGTGCTCTGAAGAACTGTTCGACATGATGCCAACGTCCACTTTTCATCATCGCACCGCTCGCCACCGACTGGGCGCTCATCCTCACACTAAATGGTCGCGCACGGCAAACAGCACATTGCTGGCCGCTGCGCTAAAATAAGTTGCCGCCTGCCGGCTCCGTTGAACAGAATTAAAAATAGTTTGTCGGTCTTGGATTCGCTTCGGCCTACAATTACACGTCATCCGAGTAATTTCCCACTTAAACAGCCTTGGAATGTAATCTACTATTATAATTGATAGTATTTTTAATGCGATAAATTGAACTTGTTTCACAGAATGCCTGTCCATTTCCAGGAACTTCCCCATGTCTAAGGTTTTTGTACTGTAATATTAATACATACCCTATTTCATGTAGGTTACCGAGATTCTGACGCTGGCCGAAGTCATCATGGCGTTGCAGGACGAACGACAAGAAATCAGCAGTCACCTGTTCGCTGACAGCAATCATTCGGGGGACGCTGACATGTAAGTGCGCAAACTGCAGGATACTTACAGCCAAGTTGCCACTCGCTAACGCTTAGGTCGCTTAGTACTCTTAGTAGCGTATCGTAGTTTTCCCACTCTGTCACTCTTTCATATTAGTGCGACAAGGACAGTCAGCTGCCTTTTGCTTACGATTGACGATTAAACGTTAGCGATTGGCAACTTGTCTAAGCATGCAAGTCTAGCCAAGATGCCATTCTGCAAACGAAAACGATAAGTCACGTGACCATAATAATGTAGGTATGGAAATGATCACGTGACTTTACATTTGAATGTCATTGAACATTTATTACTTATCGCTTATCGTATACGATTGCAGAATGGCATCTTGGCTAGGCCTGTAGAATAGTCGTTTGAGCGCCATATAGCGGGGCGTCCATGTTTAGGTGTCACTCTACGAAATTCGATCAAACGTGATCCGTTGATTTCGTAGAGCGGGGGATAGAATAGCGAATCCTCGTTTGGTCTGCTGAATGTACCGTTAAACAAACGCAAACGTATGCGCGTGGCCCAAGTGCACACCGATCAAATCACTTGGACGCGCGCACCGCTGCGCGCCCCGCCGGCCGCGCCGCTCGATGCTCCCGAACCAGGGTGCTTAGACAAGTTGCCAATCGCTACGCTTCTTAGGCCCGTCTCTCACGAGGCGACTCTCAAGCGATTTACGTTTCATACCCGTATCCTACGCGTCGCTTTGGAGTAGCTGCCATATTGATTCACGACCTTGCGCACACGACGAGACGCGTCGACGACGCGTTTGATATCAATCGCTCGCTGCTGTGGTGCTGGTCGCACGCTACTCGAGTCGCATACGCGTTGTAGACGAAATGGCGGCGGCGGAATTTTTTAATGTTCATTTCGTACAGGAGGTGGAAAAATATGCATGTTTGTACAATTATAAGCTGCCAGAGTATTTCAGGAAAGAGTATGTAACAGAAAAGGCGTGGATTGAGATTAGAAAAAAAACTTTAATTATTACAAGGTATATATATAATATAATGCACCCCGAATCGTTTTTTTATATATTTGCTTGTTTTTGTAAATAAATGTATAGAATAATAATATTGTCTTCATCACTCGAGTTACTAGACACTGTCGCACGAATGTGTTCCGCAACTGATGATAAAGACTGAAAATAGTCTCATTAGTGTAGCACCGTGTGCGCAAACGAGTAGCATACCGGTAGGCGACCAAGGTTTGCGTCTCAGTCGCGTATTTGAATAGCCTCGTGTTGGCCTTAATCGTCAATCGTAAGTAAAAGGCAGCTAACTGCCTTTGTCGCACTAATATGCAAGAGTGACAGAGAGGGAAAACTACGATACGCTACTAAGCGCTAGAGATTGGCAACTTGGCTAAGCATCCAGGCCTTCACACTAACCCCCTGATTTAGAAACGTCTCCTAACTTAGCAAACCGCTAAGTATTGTATGTCTCTTTCAGTCTTACTGAGTAAGACAGAAAGGGACAAACAATACTTAGTGGCTTGTTAAGTTAGGAGACGTATATGTATAAGGGGGTAAGTTTTTATTGTTTTAAAGATATTGATATCTGCACTGATCATACAGATTTGTTAACTTATTATGTCTCTCCGGTCCTGTGGACATCGCAAAAGTTAAGATAATTTCAAAATGTTTTTTCTCAAACTTGCTACGGAATGTTGATGTTACTTACTTTAAATTAAACCCGGAAATACTATGTATCCGGTGGCATATGCAAAGATGATATGTAAAGAGATTTCATGTATTTATTTCACACCTAGGACTGCAAACAAACTGTCTTTTGTTTTGAAACGTCAAATTGTGACACTATGTCTTGACATTCAGCCATAGAAAAAAAAATAACCTAAGAACTAATGTCTATACCACCAGGTAAAAGGATACCTCAAACAGATTTAAAAAAAAAACCGGCCAAGTGCGAGTCGAACTCGCTCTCGAAGGGTTCCGTACCATTATCAATTTATTATTAAAAAATACAGTTAAATCAACCTACCTCAAAAACTATAGGAGATAATTTAATCAAACCAAAAATCGTTGATAGAGTTTATTAATGTGCATAACATATATTTTTTTTAGAAATTTATATCGCTTAGTTTAAAAAATAGAGGGGGGGGGACACATTTTCAGACTTTGAGAGTTGATATCTCGAAAACGGTTTGCTCAAATCAAAATGAGATTTATAAACCTTCATATCATTTTCAAAGACCTTTCTATTAATACCCCACACGCTTATATACAACTGAAAAAAATTGTCTATCCCTCAGTTACATGTATGGAGGGCCCCCACCCCAATGGTTTTTTTTCCAATTTAGTATCATAATCCTGTAGCGGTTCATACAACACATATCCTTACCAAATTTCGTTGCTGTAGCATTTATAGTTTCTGAGTAAATCGGCTGTGACAGACGGACAGACGGACATGACGAATCTATAAGGGTTCCGTTTTTGCCATTTTGGCCACGGAACCCTAAAAAAGTTAGGCGCGAATGTTTTTTTTAATGTTGTACGATACTGTACTATTGGTTTATTTACAAATCAAATAGTACCTATGGTTCGGCGAAATCAGTTCGTTTTATTTCATGGCAAGTTTGAGAAAAGCACTATACAAATCTCGGCGAGAAACAGGGTAACAGGCCGCGTATTCCTATTAGGGCTCGCGGTCGTGTCCGGGTTTCGTGTCAACGTTTCTCATACCCGTGTTCGTGTTACACGTACACGGGTTTCTGGCCCGATTTACACGGGTAATTAAAGTCCGTGTAAATAATACCCGTCTACACGGGTACACGGGTATTATTTACACGGACTTTAATTACCCGCGGGTTCGGGGACGTCCTTGACGAGAAGCGTACGAATGGGTCGTGAGACTTAGATAGATAAGCGAAAGGCTAATTTTGTCAAATAGACCTTATTGCGTAACAGATAGAGTCGAAATTTATAAAACCTCATCAAAAAGTTATATCGGCTGACCTTTCCTGAACAGGTAGTGTATTGTAGTGTCGAACGAAGCTGCAGGTTACATTCATAATAGACCTTATTTGCATTTGCTCAAATTATTTCGAACCCGTTCGGTTCGGTCTTAAGTACCCGGGTACCCGGGTAGCACGCGGTTTCGTGTAAACGGTATCCGTGTATTGGACACGGACACGGGTACCCGGCGGGTTCGTGTAATTCGGGTTCTTAGTACCGTCGGGCTTAAGAACACGGGTATCCGGTTTGGCGGGTTACACGTGTACCGTGAGCCCTAATTCCTATCTGGCCTCAGTTCCTTCGGCCAGATATATCTACTTGGCCTGTAACCCTTCGTTTCCCGTCCTCTATAGTAATGTACTATTACTCGGCACGCTTATGGGCGTGTATTTTTTAAATAGTGTAGGTTGAAACCAGAAACTGCTGGTACGTAGGTGTACTTATTTACCTAAAGCCCTCCTACACAATACACATTCAATAATCAGGGCCAGCTCCATTGTGTACAGTGTGACCGGATATTTAAAACCAAATTCGGTTTCGCGAGCCATATACGTGCTCATCAGAGGAAGTTGTAGGGGTCGCCATCGTCGGATAAGGAGGACTATATACATCTAAAGTCCATTCATCCTTAGTTTTCTCATCTAGTTAACAACTTTCTAACCTAAAAGTACACGTTTTCTGTTGTAAACTGCCATTTTACCTATACCAAAATACCGGAGTCCGTATTTGTGCAGTCCGTCCATAGCGACTAGTACCTACTTAAATTGCTTAATTTTTAATCAAGGAAACAGCAGTTTACAACAGAAAGCGTGTACTTTTAGGTTAGAAAGTTGTTTACTAGATAAGACAACTAAGAATGAATGGACCGTATATTTACCTAAAATGTTAACTTACAATGTTTTGTACTCAGAAGCGACGTGATCTTAATCTGTTTAACCCGTACTGTTTTTTTGGTACTTACCTACGTGTTACTTTAGTTTGAAATAGCGGCTCTCTCTCACTCGAAACTATGGATCCTGTACGTATCTCTATACCTAAGGGGGCATTCATCTAATCATCTCTCATTTAAGATTCATCCCGCTTACCTCTCGGAGGGCCTTTCACAACTGCGTTGAACAAAGCACCATTATTTCTTCTAATTTAAACTTCGAAATGGCAGTGTCTGATACAACTTCGAATGCACTTGTTACGTATTCAAATTGGACCCTCGTATTGGTTAGTATGCTCATCGCTCGTATGCAATCAAATAGGTATTCTGTTCCTCTTTGATATGTTAAGAAGAAAAAGGATATGTTTTTTTATATTGGCTGTTGGGTAGTGAGTCTGGTATCGCAAAATGCAAGGACACTCCGGGCTAGTCAAAGTCAAGTCATACTATTCTTTATTCAAGTAAGCTTATTAATAAGCATTTTCGAATCGTCTGACACTATCAAAGGAGAAAAAAAAGATCGACTACTGGTTCTAACCCTACACCGTTCCTGAGAAGAACCAGTAAGAAACTCAGGTGGACTTATTTTTTCAAAACAGTATAATAAACATCTTATTAAAATAACATGCATTAAAGAATTTATTACATTAATAAAATATTTTAAAATAAAAATAAAACCGCCTTCAAAAATTCGCCAGAACTAAAAAGTTAAAAATAATTTTAGTTCCTACTTCTTAAGATTTCCTACCCAAACCTTTAAACCTTTTACCCTATTCATTGAAATAAAATATTATGGCTAGGTATCCTACAGATTTCTTAGAAGTCAGTGCCAAGCCAAATATGTTCACTTCGCGAGTATTATGTATTTGGTATTTGGTAACTTACTGTCACTCCGGTTATGCTTTCATGAAAATGACTGAGGCAGACCATTCTGTTGATAAAAGCATAATCGGAGTGACAGTAAGTTACAAAGCTCTATCTAATATATACCTATGAACGTATTTGGCTTGGCACCGACTTCTAAGAAATCTGTAGGATACCTAGCCATAATATTTTATTTCAATGAATAGGGTAAAAGGTTTAAAGGTTTGGGTAGGAAATCTTAAGAAGTAGGAACTAAAATTATTTTTAACTTTTTAGTTCTGGCGAATTTTTGAAGGCGGTTTTATTTTTATTTTAAAATATTTTATTTTTTGCTTTTTAGTAGTGTAATTTATATAAAATCGTTATTTAGTATGCTTTAAATACTTGTAATTAGAATGTACTGAACTGTAGTAGGCCAGAAAACCTGAACTGGCTAACTTATAGGAATATACAACAAACCGTCTGTGCGATATTCAAAGAATTATCCCATTATCAAGGAGTATACAGTGTATCATCAGCAGGTAAAGGTATGAATCATTCAAAGATTATAGGTAACAGCCTTAGCATGCCTATTTAAAGAATCACTAACCGCTAACCAACATGTCATAACTACTAAGCAAACACTTGAATAGATCTCGAAAATGTATGACAGTTGTTATATTTAAAGAATTATCCTCTAACTCCTAATCGTTAAGGAGTTATACCTTTCATCATCAGCTCACCAACAGGAGACTATGACCACCTAAAGGCAAATACTCGAATAGCTTCCAAAATACGTGTAATATGATATATTTAAGAATTATCCCCCAGCTCCTAATCTCTAAGGAGTTGTACCTTCCATCATCAGCTCACCAACATGAAAGGATGACCACCTAAAGGCAAATACTCGAATAGCTTCCAAAATACATGAAATATGTTATATTTAAAGAATTGTCCCCCAACTCCTAATCTCTAAGGAGTTGTACCCTTTCATCATCAGCTCACCAAGATAAAAGGATGACCACCTAAAGGCAAATACTCAAATAGCTTCCAAAATACACGAAATCTGTTATACTTAAAGAATTATCCCCCAACTCCTAATTGCTAAGGAGTTGTACCTTCCATCATCAGATCACCAACTTAAAACTTTCATGACTAGACGCAAATAATTGATTAGTCTTCGAAAATAAATGAAAAATGTCATGTGTGCCTACAACATTTGAAGAGTTCCCTCGATTTCTCCAGGATTCCATCATCAGATCTGGATTCGGAGACAATGGGACCAACTAGAAGGTATACCCTTTCAAACAAAAAAAAAAATTTTCAAATCGGTCCACGCGTCTTCGAGTAATCGGGGAACATACATAAAAAAAAAAGAAAGATTTCGACGAATAGTAAACCTCCTCCTTTTTGAAGTCGGTTAAAAAAATGACTTTTATAGACATTTTTATAAAAAACCTAACTTAAAAAGAGAGATAAAGATATATAGATAAATAAATATAGATAGAAGGATAATAATAAAAACATGACCGAGGATGAAATAGTGATTTGGTGTTGTCCTCGAAAATTCCTTTCTTTAAAATTGAATTAAAAACAATCTTAATGGAAGCTCGATTGTTATTTGATCAATAAGGATGTGTGACGTGACGTCTAGGACATCTGGGTAACCTTATTGACGGCGATGGTGCTTACGTCCCGCGGCGTTGTATTACGAACTTACGAACCACAGATGTCAAATATACCATAGATCAAGCAAACGTATCTACTTAGCGTGCCAACTCAGTGAAATCTACTGAGTTGTCCGTCTTTAATCGCAGCTTGCAGCTTTCGGACGGCAAATTTTGTAAGTTGAAGTGAACGAAAACATTAATAATGCCTCCTATAGTAATATTAATTGCAAAAACACAAAAAATATGAATACTCAAGGGCCTGAAACATATTTAAAATCATAGGCAAGTAACAACTTCAGTACAAAATCTGACACGCTCGGCCGCCATACAAATGAATGCACTTATTTCTTCTATCCAAATCTAATTCTGTGTTACGAACATAATGCCATAAGCGCCATCGAAAATATTTTCTTGCGTTTGATGAAATTTAGTAGGCTTATAATGGTACCGTGTTTAATCGTTTGTCGTTGTTGCCGTCAAGTTCTAACAAGTATGTAAGTGCGAAAGTGATGCGTAGCACGATAACTAGATAAAACGGGACCATCATAAAGCACTGGTCTCACCGCGAGCTACTAAACTATAAACTATCGGCTATAAACACGAACAAAAGATACGTACACCCGTGTAAATAAAAGAGACACGGCGATACTCGCCCAGCTATCAGCTATCACCGCCGGGCGAGTATCGCCGTGTCTCTTTTATTTACACGGGTGTGCGTATCTTTTGTTCGTGTTTATAGCCGATAGTTCATAGATTAGTAGCTCGCGGTGATACCAGTGCCTAAGCCACTAGATTTAGATTTGAATTGCATAAGTTTCTCACCTCACCTAACGCTAACGCCTACCACCTAAAACATAATAATGTAAAAAAGCTGAATCATTGCTTAGGGCAAACCACTACATAGCCAAGGCTATTTGCAAGGGAAAACATCTGCCGTGCCACCTCTGAGAGTGCGAGTAAATTGGTTTCCGCTCTTGAGCTCTGAATGAAAATCCGAATGTGTAGGTTGTAGGTGTAAAAGTGCGACACAATGATAATGAGTATTTGAATATTGGTTGCCGCTGAAATACTTCTAGGTTAATGTATTTATTTTCCATCAAATGTGGTATACATATGATAATAGTTTCAACTGACTTGAAAAATAAGGAAATAGTGATTTGTCGCCCACTCCCCCCCTCGAATATAATTAGTGCGACAGCATGTCGCCGCGAGATACCTAGACTATGCGTTCCTCTTCCTTCACTACATACTATAGTTAGAAATTTCTAATTATTATCTTTTGACACTTTAGAAATGAGCCTTATGTATATGACCTTTCTAAGAATTAACTTTTGACATAATATTTTCTTCGGTTACCGCGAGGATTACACATAAAATAAAACTATGAAAACGGATAAACTCGCGTATATGCGTATGTCATCCGCAGACCACGAACCCTGTAAAGTGTTCGAAACGTCGGAATGAAGTTAAAATTAGTTAATATACGAGAGTTTATCCGTTTTCATGTTTTATTTCATAACTTTTGACACTTTAGAAATGAGCCTTATATATAAAACAAAGTCGCTATCTGTCCCTATACCCCTGTATGCGTAAATCTTTAAAACTACGCAAAGGATATTGATGACTTTTTTAGTAGATAAAGGGATTCAAGAGGAAGGTTTTAGTATAATTGTTGTACCCGTGCGAAGCCGGGGCGGGTCGCATTCGTAGCATACATGGACTTAATATTTCTGTCATTATTTCAATGGTATGTAAAATAACATGCACAATATTTGAACAAGAATCGATATGCTAATAAGTACGAGTAAATGCGGAATTTAATATAGTTTTCGTGCAAAAATGTGGCCTATATATTTTGTGCACTTTTAAATAATTCAGTGACTCACGGATATTTTTTATTGGCTGGGATAGTATAGTAAATTGCTTTTTATTATGTTATAGTAAAATGTGACGTTGTGTGTAATCGACCGTGATGAAGAGAAATACAACTCAAAATCAAAAGCCGCTCCGTGAAATATTATCATTTATATCATCAATTTTACCTTTTAGTTATCCTAATTCCTAATATAATTTTACTAGAAATACTTGCCTCTGAAATTACTATTACGAACTATTGTATGGGTGCTGTTTTAGTATCATTTATACTCGTTTTAATAAATGTCTAAGACAAGAGTCTACTGGTCCGTGTGATTTTGTAAATTAATTTACTTTGAGATACGTATTTCAAATTTTGTACGAGATATTTCGAACCTACATTTTGGTCCTTTGATTACATTACGTGAGTAAGCTTATTACTCTTATTAGCAGAGATCGGACAAATGTGCGTCATTGTTCGCAATAATATGGATATGGCTCAAAATTTTATTAAATGAATAATTAAACGAATAATTTCTTGAAATTTGATTTCGAATATTTGAGGTGACTATTTATAAAGGTTTTCATAGTTACTGGTGTCAAATAGGTAATTATCTGAAAATTAATAAATGATTAATTTTTCAATCAACTTTGGAGTCATGGCCATATTATTGCGAACAATGACGCACATTTGTCCGATCTCTGGTTATAATCAATTAATAAGAGTAATTACACTGGTGCTGTCACGGTATTTACAGGACCCATCAAGTAAGTCACCGCCAGCTTCGATAGCAAAATGAAATCATTGTTATGGCATATGTCCGGAACTCCTTCCATAGCTCCATCACAGACCTTTCCAACCTTCATCACCATAACCCATTACTCTTTTCCATTTAATATTCATAGTCTTGCCTATACGCTTTCTAGGACCGGTTCACGGATTTCAATTATTGTGCATGTGAATGGGTGGTGGGTGCAGCAGGTGTATAACAAAGCAAAATCCAAGGGGCTCTATGTGTTGAATCCATATTGTCACGCAAGCCTATCAAAATCCGGAACGAAAAAGCCCTTAAAAAAACAGTAATTATAATTAGTAAAACCGTTATGAACCCAAATTGAGTACTTGATTGAGTAACAGAATATAATTACTAACAATCATTATGCTAAATACACTATGGCCAGCCTTTTTGTGGAATTTTCAGTTTATATCAGTGTAAATAATCGAAAATTTAAATAATGTTTGGAATCACGGCCTCCCAATCCCAACTCAAGCAATACATCAAAGAGTCCTCCTAAAGTCGTTTGAACATCTATTTTTCAGTCATCGCCCCGTATCTTAGAAAGTTCTTTGAAGGTCTCCTTACGACATCCAAATTATGAAATTTGATTAACCTACACTTCAGATAAGCTGAGTACCGTCGGCTCTAATAATATGTATACAATTTTGATCCATATTCCTTTGACATACGTTCCGAAATGTATATTATTAGACGTGACTGTACCTGCTCGTACTTAAATCAAGTACTTATTCAGATTTGTGCAAGAGTGCTTGTTAAAGTAAGTTTCGACAGCATACATAAAAATAAATTTAATGTATTTTTGAAGAATAGATAACATACTTACAGTACAGATACCATTACTTTACAAAATACTGTACATATATTACTCTTGTAAGTAGTTAAGTAACAACAAACACATCGGTGTTAGACTTTAGAGCATTTAATTTTGTTGCTATCACAATAATTGTACTTATATTATTTTTAGAAAGTCTTTTCAATTATTTTTAACAAAAACACACGCCAAGAATACCCTATTTCTAATGGTAAAAACAACACACAGTGGGCTACTAAATAAATTCATATTAAGTATGTAAGCACAGTTCATTTTATTTTATTTCTTTACAGTACAGGGTAAATTGCTAGTAACTGGCCACTTTCCAGTAACTGGACCAGTGAACATCTTATATAAAAATTAACAATGTGTCATGTAAACGTCAATCACTCTTCGTCTTCCAAAATGAGTTCTATGTATAAGCACATATAGTTCATTTTTATATAAGGTGGCCAGTTAGTGGGAAGTGGCCAGTTACTGGCAATTTACCATAAAATATAGAATATATTTTATCTTATTCCGTGTCATTGTCACTTTTTAACATAGTATTGAAATATAATACATGTTTGAAGTGCAATATGTGGTCCCTTAATCGCCTCCGATGATAAGGGTTAAACCGTACTGCCAAGAGGATAAGTCCAGAAAAACGCTCGAATACAACTATAATAGGTCATTTATATAAGCGTGCTCACTATCCGGTTTATTTTTTGCTGACTCTACAAGGCGGCTAAAAAACATAAGTAGTGCTTTCCCGTTGCTAGTGAGGTCCTGAGACGCATAACCACACTAGGTGTTTTTTTAACCGACTTCAAAAAAAGGAGGAGCTTCTCAATTCGACTGAATTTTTTTTTTTTTTGTTGTATGTATGTTACCTGATATCTCCTAGAATAGTAAACCGATTCTAAAATTTCTTTTTGTGATCGAACGTGTATTACCCCGAGATGGTCCCATTGGCACCAAGTTGGGGTCTGATGATGGGATCCTGGAGAAATCGAGGGATCTCTTCAAATGTTATAGGTACATGTATGGCGCTTTTGGTAATTTTCATTCATTTACAAGAATTTGCATTCAGAAAGTAGGATTTGAGGAAAGGGAGGAGGATCTTTGAGAAATCGGTTGAAGTCGGTTTTTTAAATTTTTAATTTGGTGATTATTTGGAATCTGTTTAGGTATATTCAGATACCTATTTATTCGTAATAGTATTTTATGCAACTCTTGTTTAAGAGAGGTCAAAAAAGATGGGTGGTGGTGGCGTGGGTAACAATTTGAGGCGAAGCCGAAAATTGTTATTAATTACGCCACGAGCATTTTTTGACTCAGTTAAACAATGTTGCATACAATACTTTTTCTACGACCACACATTCATTTTTAAATAAAATTGTAAATTTGAGAAATATTCTTAGTCAAACACAATTTTATTAATCATCAAGGTCGGGCGGGAGACGTCAAAATTAAAAAAGAAAACTCCTCTGTGGTTTACTGTTCATCTGATTTTTTTTAATTAGGTTGGGTAGCCATGTATTTCATTAGGTAAGTCTTGTATACACGAGGTGTCATAAAATGCCAAAAACGCACTGCGTGTAAACCCGAATGCGTTTATAGGGAATAGACAATATAGACTTATCTGACATCTGTAAGGTAGGGGATAAAAGGTGTGATCACGACCATGTAAATGACAAATAAAAGTACGGGAGTAGAAAAAAAAATAAAAATATTTTTTTTATTTCAGACTAATGGTTGCGATCTATATTTTGTTAGTGATATCTTAAAATAACTTATTATTGTGTTAGTAATGCTTATACCTACTTAGATCTACCTATAACCACCTCAATCCAGTACTTAATGATTAGGCTATCTAGGCGCTCGTCTACCGCACCCTTAGCATGCCGTTACTGCTGCCTCGGACACGTATCAGCAATGAGGCTATTCTCTTTCGTAAAACAATATTTTACACGTCGAATAGGTACACAATTTTAAGTACCTACACAATAACTTAAATAACAGTTATACGCAGGTGATCAGTATAGTGCAATAATTCCTACGTACTAGATTACTTACAAGATTTATGAGAACCGCATGGGAGTATTTAATTATACATTATAATTACATTGTATTTTATAATTTAGCGTCACCGAGTGTCGCGACGAATTATTCGATGGTGTAACAAGCGAGGTTTAATAACATTGTTTTTAAAAGATTTTCAAAGACAATACGAGTATCACTATGTGCCCGCGTCAACTCCGCCGGTGCAAGTTATTATAATCTTGCGCTCATGATGCGATTTTTGAGTTTTAAGGGGATTCGTTTTTCATACTAATTGATTTATTCAAATATGGGTAAATGGAGCATAGTTTTACAATGAAACCACTTCCATCCACAATCATTTTGATATTTATTTGCGGCAAATTCTATTCTCGTAATAAAAATGGTCAAATAATAGCTTAAAACACTACTTTATTTTAATACAAATTTGTCAATGTGTGGGTCGGCGGCGACAGTGTCATACACCAATCGTATCTTCGGCGTGTGAGTTAAAAAGCGACGTTGCCAGTTGACCACAAATGCTGCGTTGCCGCTCTGTCAAACCGAACGCATGTCGTGCAATTTGTTATTTTATTTTGTTCCATCAAACTGCATCAAACGGAAAGCGTTGCTAATGTTGCCATATAGGTCATATATACACCCAATAGCCAACCCGCGTACTATTTTATGATATTCCGTATTCGACCAATTTGCTTGATTTTTATATTTTGTATCAGGAGAACATTTATTATAGAAAATATATACATAATAGTTACGTTTACGCTACAATAGGTAGGACTTCTTACATTTAATGTTATTAAAATAAATGTGCGTACTAAATGATAGTCGCGTGTAACCGAACGTATAATCCATTTGGCACGGCAACGTCGGCAACACTAAATTCAAACGTCACTCTTTCTTTCAAAATAACCGGCAGTCATTTGGTTACTTTGGTTTGTATAATCCGAATTGACGCTAAATTGCTAACGATTGTTTGAAATATTTTATAGCGTGGCATCTACAGTGATTTAAATGAGGATGGAGCCACAAACGCCAATGAAAGGCTATAAAAAACACCGATACTCGGGCTCGGGAAAAACTCGTAAGTGAAGCCTTGTAGAAATTATACTATATTACGGAGAAATCAAAAGGTAAGTCCGGTAGAGTATCTTTCGTCCCACTATTTCAACAGATTTTTTATTACATATTTTCACTATGCTTATATTATAATAAAAACATTTGTTGTTTTCGAAACAACTGCTCCACGGATTGGAATAACCCAGGAAACTTGTCATGTAGATAAATAGCAATATATATTATAAGTATAACATATTTTTAATGTAAATACCGGAAACGTTAGTTTCCCGAGGGATGATGAGTTCCAGGCCTTCAACTTTTAAAACTATAACCTTTTTGTAGATACTCACTGAACCTGTTTTGAACCCAGGCTCCCTCCCTAACTTCGCAGTCAGGATCACCACCATCTAACTAGATAAAGCTGAACTGTATTTTTTATTCCAGTAATCATCAGACACCATTTTAACAATGAGTATTCTCATTTCAGATCCAAGGCCAACTGCAGGGTCCCGTTTTATAAAGTTACAAGTTACAATTTCGCTGTTTGCCTCTCTAACGCACGTACATATTGGCTAGAAAGAGAGGCAAACAGCGAAATTGTAAATTGTAACTTTATAAAACGCGACCCAGGTGTCACAAATGACCGACGAAACTTTTATAGAAAACATGTTGCCAACACTAGTGATATTTTATAAAAACTGTATATTGACAGAGATAGTACCTACTAAAACCAGAAAGAATAAATAAAAATAATATGAAATGATGTAAATAAAACACTGAATTTATGAATTGATCTGTTGTTTTCTTTATCTATGTATTCCGCGCGTGATTAGAATGGGAAGGAATCTAATAATTAAAGTGACTAGAAATATCAAATATATAACTATACATATATGAAAACTTGTCTGAGGTCATAGAATAGATTCCGTCCCAATCTGATTGTACACCTATTAGGTCATACAGGTCCGGTTTTTTGTAGTATGGTCTATTCCACATTGACCATGCAAAAAATACCGGAACTGGATGCCATAACATCACCTGAAAACGTTTTTAAGTAAATAAATAAGGTTACCAAAATTAAACCTTGGTGGCTAGTTCAGGGGCCAATACCACAAAACTTTACAAGCATACAATTCTACAAAGTTGACAACTATTTTGTATGGGAATTTATACAATTTTGTAGAATTGTACGCTTGTGAAGATTTGTGGGATAGGCCACAGGCATTACTGGAATAATTGTGATTATAGGTAAAGTATCAATAATATATAAAATAAGTCTTATAAAGGAAAAAATATATATATCTTGATATTACGAGATTTGAACCAAGGTCCTCATGAATGTGCGTCAGACGGTCATCCAACTTAGACTAATCCAAGTTCAAAACACGTTCCGAAGAAATAAGCAGTTTCGTCAACGAATAAGGGTTTGAATGTGTGTGTGCATACTTCGCAAGCGCGACAGCGTTTCGTATTTATTCAAATAAACTTATTTTGTAAATTAAACCTCATCTGAAATTTAGTTGGCCACATTAGAAATAGCAGTTTATTTTAGGCAAACACATCACTTATTAAAAATATTTCCATTATCATACATAAAATTTAAAAATACGTAGAATTCGCACCAGCTAGGCACTGTAACGCCATCTATTGGCGTAGTAGTGCCTAGCTGACCGTGACATTCCACCTTAAGTAGCTAGTCTACAACGCGGTGCTACTAAGATATAATTTCGAGGAGTACTGAAATGACTACTGAGGTATATGTATGTGTATAAATTAGCTCTTAGGTAAATATTTCCAGCCATTTAGTATATATGCACAAGGCAGAGTGATAATCTTCGACTCCCTAAATGAAATCGAATCGACATCCAAATGTTGGAATGATCCGTGCTCAATAATTACAATTTAGATGGTAAATTTCCCGTTTTAAATCTACCTACTAATAATTGAGAGATTGACAAAATGAAACATCGATATGCACCTTATTTAATAATAAATAAATATCTTGGGACATCTTACATAAATCGACCTAGTCCCACGGTAAGCTCAATTAAGGCTTGTGATGTGGGTAGATACTTAAATACATAGACAGCCATGACCAAGGAACAAATATTTGTGATAAATAAATACACAAATATTGCCCTCGTCGGGATTCGAACCCGGAACCTCCAGCTTCGTAGGCAGGGTCACTACCAACTAGGCTATGGAGGTATTTGATGAGGAGTAACCATATGTTTTCACATAAAAAAATTGTGATATCAGGTAAACAAGAAATGCAGGACTTAAGTACATAGGCTATTTTGAATACATACTTCATATTCATAATTTCATATCAAGTTAGAATATTTTTTATTATAATGTTTTGTTCTTGGTGTACAACCCATAACTTTATATATGCACCAGGAAGGTTTATTTTAAACCTTCAAATATAATAAGTAAAGAAGCGTATAAAGTTATAAATAATTATAACTTTCACAAATTTAAAATATTAATTTAAATCTAAGTACGTAATTATAACGTAACATATATGTTATTATTGTAATGATGACATTAACTATAAAATGAAATGCTTAGCTTAATATGAAATGTAGATAACTATATTTTAAACATATGTTTCATACAATAATGTTTTCTGAAATAAATAACTAAACTGAACTGAATTAGTCACATGCAGCAAATAACAAAACGCCAGCGTTCGAATAATACAATTTATCATTCGGCTATAAGTAAGTCAAAGTTCAAGTAACTGAGAGTTGGCGCGGTCTACAGTACCTATTGTCATTTTGAAATTCCTGTATCGTGTATTCTATGTTGATGCCAATTAGCACTTTGTCAGCGATTTACGCCAAGATTCCCCTGAATGACACCTCATACCAAGCCTTTGACTCAAATGGGTCAAAGGCAGAGTAAAGTCTGTGGAGGATAAAGGAATCCTTTGGATGCCTAGACACGTGCTTGAATCCCAATTGCCACTAGGTGGTTTATCTAAGATGACAATCGTTTGTGGAAACGATAATAATATTACCGAACCAAAATAGAAAGCTTTTAGACTGACACTATTTTGTCCGGTAAATTGGA
>JALPQI010011401.1:0-32549 GCA_025490895.1 Thaumatotibia leucotreta | reverse complement strand
GTAGTAATCGCTAGCGTCGGCGTGATAATTTGTGATATGCATAGAAAATAAGTTACACGTAGTATACCAGTGTCACACGCACTTCTAATCTGTATTGCCATAAATAATTCTTTAAGTTTATTTGATCAATTTTCGACATGTGTTAGCTACACTTACATATTTACGTAATATAATAGTTCAGAGCTATTCATTAATTAACTTGACATCGACGCTAATTGTTTATTAACGACCAACTAATTCCTCTATCTAAGGGATCTCGTTTGACCCGCGGCCCCTTTTCCCGCCCACTTCCCCATAATCGTTATAAATTTCCATTTGTATAATAAATGCCATTTTCTTTTATTGCAGGTATGTCACGGCAATTCTACGCATATTACACGCTGTATAACGACGTAAGTTAAATGTTTATATTTTGCCAGCCTCCGTAGCTTAAGGTGCATTCAGACCAAATGAGTATTCGCTATTCTAACCTCCTCTACGAAATTCGTTACACAAAACGTGATTCGTTGTTTTCGCAGAGTGGGGGATAGAACAGCGAATGCTCGTTTGGTCTGAATATACCTTTAGTTGGTAGTGATCCGAAGCTGGAGGCAGTAAGCCTAGCCAAGATGCCATTTATACGATAAGCGATAAGTCACGTGACCATAATAATATGTATGGAAATCGTCACGTGACATTTATTACTTATAGGTTATCGTATACGATTGCGGAATGGAATCTAGACTGCCGATCTGCTCCGTCACAATTTAACTTCATTAAACAGCCGTCAAAGTCTAGTTTTCGTAGAATTTTATAAATTAATTTGAATATTCAAATGAAAATTCTGGAGTGGCGGCCACGTAGTTACCTGAAGGTAAAGCGTGGGTAGGCCCCATATGGTGGACCGATGACCTGGTGAAGGTCGCACGAGTCCGCTGGATGCGGGCGACACAGAACCGGTCATTGCGGCAATCTTTGTGGAAGGTCTATGGTCAGCAGTGAACGCCTTTCGACTAATATGACGATAGTGATGAATCATTCAACTGACTCTCTAAGTTTAAACCGATTTTCCTTACAGACGGTTTTGCCCGTATTTACCTTATTGGAATTTATTTTGCGAATTGAGCCTTCCGTTGAAAACTGGTGTATGATTTTTCTCTTCACTATCACTACATAGTATAAAATAAAGTCACTTTTTCTGTCCCTATGTCCCTTTGTACGCTTAAATCTTTAAAACTGCGCAACGGATTTTGATGAGATTTTTTTTAATAGGTAGAGTAATTCAAGAGGAAGGTTTTTATGTAGGTATAGTACCCGTGCGCAGCCGGGTCGTGTCGCTGGTTATTATATAAGGTTTGATTTGAGAAAGTAATGCCCTTCGCAAGTAAATATTTGTGGAGAGTTTGGTGACGGTCGTTAGTGATGAGAATGGTGTTATTAAATAAAAAACGTGTACGACAAGTCGTAATTTACCGTTTCTAATCCATTGGTCGCGGGTCGCGGTAAATTGTGAGATTTGACATTAACGATCGAAGTTATCTTATGCGAAACATTCAACTTTGCTTGGTTAATATTCGTAAGGTGAGGTAGGGTAAGAAGAAACGGGTATAATTATAATAATATTCTTTATTGTGCTAAAATTTACAATAAATAAACGAAAAAGGAAGCTTACAAGAAGTACGCAGCAACAGGCGGTCTTATCGCTAAAAAGCGATCTCTTCCAGACAACCTTATGGCAGTAGAATTGACATATAGAAAGTATTGAAAGAAAAATAAGAGTACAATGAGATAAACCAGAGTAAAATAAGTTCACCAATAAATACATATTTTATATGTATATATAAGTATATATACTCATAAATATTCGGTATAAGTATATATACTCAGGTATTTAATGGGGTAAGACAAAAAGTCGTCCCTCTGGCACAGCGTCTGCTGGTAGGTAGCATTTTGTCTTACCCCATAAAAAACCGTTTGATCTTACCCCACCTTAACCTACGTGATCTTTTTTACGTTTACAAATTTGTTTTCTAGATATTTCCAATTCCAATCCATTAAAATAGTAGAATCAATTGGTATTGCGGTAATATTAGAAAAAAGTGTTTAGTAGTTTAACCTTTTGAACGCCAACGACCGATATATTGGCAGCGCACGCGCAGGTTCACCGCCAAGGATTGATATATAAATCCTAGTCCACAGAGCAATATGCGTGTAGGTTTACGCACGTGCGTAAAGCTCAAATTCAGATTTGACAATTTTTTGACGTGGCGTCTGAGTGACAGCTTTTGTATTTGGCGTGGCGGCAAAAAGGTTAATGTGGGAGGCATATGCTAAGATACAAATAAGATTTAATATTTGAAAGATACGAATAAACGGATGAACGCACTGCAACTCAATACTCCCCGTGTAAAACTGACAATCCGACAAAAAGAACCTAATAAACAGCCAAGCGTACAACACATTTACACGAGCCACTGAACTCACACCTATAAAATTTTCCTTTCAATGATTCCATCCCGATTCGCCCCGGCATATAAAAGCGGCCGAAAAAGGCCTGAAAGGACCAAACACCATTATCTATAAATCGACACTCGATCTTAACAAAGAATGTGAATCTTTATAAAAGAAAACGAGTCCATTTATCAATGGAGAAGCAACCGTGAATGGCGGAGTGACTGTCATATTTGAGGAATATGATTCGGGAAATACTGTTTTATGAAAAGATTCATTTTTTATTGGGACGTGTTTGTAAACAGCTTATTTCCAAACAATAGTGATGGAAATAGGTCGCATCCAATTTCGGAACATGTAAGTATTATTTGCTCGTCAATTTTAAGCCCCTGGTGTATTTTAGGTCATTTATGTTTGTTACTTTCTACCACACGCAAATATATCAAATTGACAGATAACAACAAATTTAATGAAAAATGTTTTTTTTAATTTCATATTTGTAAAGAATAGGGATTCCATTATAATTATGAAGGAATTTCCCTGTTCTGTATAAAGGTGCATGCAGACCAAAAGAGCATTCGCTGTTCTACCCCCCACTCTACGAAATCAACGAATCACGTTTCGTGTAACGATCGAATTTCGTAGAGTAGGGGAATAGAACAGCGAATGCTCTTTTGGTCTGCATGCACCTTAACATGGTTCATTCGCCATCAGATAAATTCGTAGCGTACGGAGCGTTCAAAAATATATGAACACGCCTTTATTGCCAAAACTATAGACTCTATAGAGGCGTGTTCAGATATCTTTGAGCTCGATCCCGACGCTACGATATATCTGATAGCGACTGTTCTATAGGTATTTGCATTTATATCCGTTTGTCATATTGACACTAATCCGAAATTTAATCACCTCTAAATTAAACCAGAGATCGGACAAATGTGGGTCATTGTTCGCAATAATATGGACATGCCTCCAAAGTTGATTAAATGAATAATTAAACGAATAATTTCTTGAAATTTGATATCGAAGGTTTAAGGTCACTATTTACAAAGGTTTTCGCTGTTACAGGTGTCAAATATGTAATTTTCTGAAAATGATTAATTATTCAATCAACTTTGGAGTCATGTTCATATTATTGCGAACAATGACGCACATTTGTCCGATCCCTGATTATAACACAGAACACGGTAATATTATAATAGCGATTTTACAAAGAAGATGAGTACTATATTAGAGTACGCATCGCAAGCTAAATAGATAAACATTAAAATGAATCATAGCGCTATAAAAACCGTCGTAATGATATTTACATTTCATCAAACAATTTCAACTGTAAATCTATGAATAGAATAAATGAGGTCTCATCATAGACGTAGTAGAAAATTAAAGCAAACGACAGAACATTAGTGTGCTAAGAAAAAACTTCCGAGTCACACATTTGTTATGATTGTGGTCTCACAACAGTCACAACTACCGTTTTAATTTGTTAGTAACAACACTAACGTACCGTTTTTATCAATGTTTATACTGCTAGAAAAAACTTGAATGCTGAGATTGCTGAGTGGTTTATGATAGTTGACTCGGGTTTTAATGGTCAAGGATCGGACAAACGCCCGTCATTTTGAAAACATAACCCTGTTCCGTACAGTACAGACTTCCTTGTCTTATGATGTTAGTATATTTTATTTTATAAGTTACCCGTAGACCATGAACCCTGTAAACTGTTCGAAACGTCGGAAGCCGGAATGTAGTGAAAATTTATGACTATACGTGGTATAGTCCGTTTAAATAGTTTTATTTCATTGTTTATTTTATTGCGGTAACCGAAGAAGATATTGGACGCTACTCAATAGAGCCTAATTCAATATCAAAAATTTTAAATTATTTATTGGAAACAATCTTGGTGTGTACAAGTAGGAAGGAGTTGGGATCTTTTAAATGGGTACTATGTGTTTGTGCTATAAAAAAAAAATGTTAATATCATAGGATAATGAAGTCTCTTCTGCACGGAACAGGGTTATGTTTTCAAAACGATGCGCGTTTGTCCGATTCTATGTTGATGATGTTCATGTAAACTTGATTTTTTCGATTGAATCGACATATTGATTGAAACGTTTAAGGTTTTCACAAGCTGTGGTTAAAAAATTAAAAAAGATGAAAATAAAATAGAACAACGGTAACTCACGCATTTAACTGTTGCTAGTCAAAATACACTTCAAAGTAAATTTAACAAAAATAGGGAATAGGTATGTACATTTCACACATTGCGGACATGTAAATCCATTTGAACGACGACTCTCAAAATGACTAAACGAATAGAACAATTCGCCTGTTGAAATACTAAAATATGATTGAGTAGGTATTAGAAGACACTGTATTTGACAATGCAAGTTGCTACAATAGAGAGTCGAGGCTAGATTTAAACAATGAATAATAAGGACGCAGCGACATGACTCATTGAAAAGTTCCGTATGACTTTTGAACTTTGCGAACCAATCACAAAAAGAAAGTCAAAAGATGAAAGCACCAATCGGTTATTCCGATAGCCATGTTAATAAAGAAAACCCTATTGTTGAAAAAGATGCTGTAGAAAGTGTGAATGCTCCCTAAATTGGTATGATGAGAATGGATTCCGCTATTGAATTGCTTTGCTTGTAACTCGTGTCTACAACCATAATCATCAATCAGGTGGTAACGGTTGGTTTTATAGAGGTCATAATGCATTGGAAATAGCATTTTTCTTAGTTTTTGTAATAAATGTGAATGAAGATGAGGCTAAGTGAACATTCCACGAACTAACTTATAGTAATGCCAGTTATCTCGTATGCTTGAGTCTTTAATGCTTGAAGTTCATCATTCGTTGTTGCTTGTGATTGTGACTTTGTTTGCGTTTATTTCGGTTAACGCTATCCCCGAGAACTATACTATTTTTCGTGACAAAAGCTATCCTGTTTTTTCCGGGATTTATATGATCCCCATATCAAATGTCATTAAAATTTTATCCCCTTTTTCATAACCGTTTCCTAACTTATGCTAAGTATTGTTTGTCTGTTTTGTTTTACCAATATGTTTGGAAGACCGAAAGGGACAAAAATAGTACCTAAGGTGATATTTCATAATAAGGGGGTAAGTTTTTAGACTAACGTGGTCATTTGCATAATTAGTATGATTTAAAACGGGGAATTATTTGAAACAGTGCCGAAACATTAGGTGCTCAAAAATTAGAATTTACATCGTAACATTTATATCCCTTCATTAAAAATGTTTCGCTAAAGCGTAGGTAACATTAATGATAGTATAATTTTATCAAAAACACAACTATCTATGACTAAAACGTCTTCCGCTAAGAATGTACAAAAAAGATTAAATACAAACTCGTATCAGTTGGGCGACGGATCATAAAGATAGCGCTTGATTAATCATACAAATCTCTTACTTATCTCTTACGGTTATACTTATACGACTTATCTTTTACTTTATTTACAATAAAAATACGCGTTATGAAATCAGAGACAGGAATGTAAATACTCGACTCGTATAACAGTAAATATACATCACATCATACATCAGCCTATCTAGTCCACTGCTGGGCAAAGGCCTCTCTTATTACCTATGCGTACGGCTGCATTAGGAGGTAAATGCCCATAATCGCCACGATTGGCAACCGGATTGGCGATCGCAATCAATGAATGATGATGGACAGCAGCTTCTATCAATGAATGCTCAGTGACACTTCAATCCCATAGTCGATTCTTACGACACCCACGGGAAGAGTTGGGGTGCTGACAAAATGTATTCTTACTGCCGTCTCCACACGGCACATACATAAATGCGTTATTACGAGTTCTTTCTTTTTAAGCCTGTTTTTAGATTTGTGTCTATTACGAGTATAATGAAATTGCTTGTGATTCAAATGCTTTCTTTTGATGCAATTACAAATGATCGAAAACTTCAAAGATAACAAATAAGAACCAGAAACCAAGCTTTTATTTAGGCGATACGTTGTATGCGCAATTATTTTTCCCTATTTTAGCCTTCATTATTTAATCCAGCCTTTTAAGCTTAGGTATTTACATAAATAATACACATTGTGTTTTATGTCACATCTTATTACTTATGTTATCTATTACTTTTGTACTAGTTTTAATCAAGCCAGTATAACCAGTAACTCAAACTCCAAATATCCAATTTGGGAAGCATCATAAGCCCAAATCCCCATTTTGGAAGCGACCTCAATCGTAACGCCATATCCTCAAACGGTCCGAGATGGCTTATCGGCGGCTAAAACGGGGCACTAATGGCGTTTAGGGTCAATAATTCAGAGTACCCTCGATCCCCGTGGAGACAGGCTGGTGCCATCCTCCATAGATGCCGCATTGCTGTGATTGGGACTCGCTTAATCTATTCGTAAATAGACTCCTGCCGCCCAGGACCTGTTAAAAGGTCTGAAACGTGAAACAAAATAAATTATTTCCTATTTCCTACACTATTAATCTCTTATCGTCTCTAATCGTCTGGGCGGCAGGAGGTTAACGTACGAATAGATTAGGCGATTCCCAATCGTACAATTTTTGTATTCTGGCCTTTTTTTCCGCAACTCGACATCAAATGTGCCTATTTTGCGTACTCCCAACGTTGACACAGTACTTGTTGGGGACTTCACATACATCCTTGAATTTCTTCGCATTTGTATGCAGGTTTCCTCACGATGTTACTCCCAATCATATAAATTTGCCAGTCAATGCCCTGTAGGTCACTTGATAAGTTTGGATATTCTCGAAATCTATAAATAACATACACCCTTACCATTTTGAAAATTGCATTTTTGAGTATAAATAAAACAAAATGTAATAAGGACAATGTTATAGAATTACTAGAATGTCAAAGAGAGAAAGATGTTACGTAACATTTTGTGACGTCAATGTGGGATCGCCACTATTAAATCCACAGAAACCACATGACTCATGATGAGTCTATGTGAGGTTATCTGCACAAGGAACGTCGTACGTTCAGTAATTGGTCTCCTAACGCCAACTTCGACCCCCCACCCCGGTTCAGAGAGACAGACGTCTGTTAACGTAATTGTGCTGTTAAATTTTATGAGCAACATCAAGGACTGGGTTTCCTTTAAAATCCCTTAACTAACGCGCCTAATTGGAACTGTTTTTGTCTCGGTTGAATGAAGGTTGTTTTGTGACTTCATTGTTTTGCTTTGTCAAGGTTTGAGGAAATTGTGTAAGTACTGCATTCTCCAAAATATGTATAGGTACTTTAGCAGGCCTAGGCCATTCTGCAATCGTATACGAGAAGCGATAAGTAATAAATGTATGAGCATGGCAGTTTCGAACGAAAAGTCACGTGACCATTTCCAGACAATTATTATGGTCACGTGACTTATCGCTTATCGTATACGATTGCAGAATGGCATCTTAGCTTGGCTTGAAGATTAAACAAGACAGAGCTGCTACCATTATATTGTTGGTTGACAAGCAAAACTCTCTAAGTGATAAATACCTACACTACATGGACTAAAGCTCGTATCTCGGCTCTGAATCAATAGTAATATACGAGGTTGGTAAGAATACCTAGCGACGGTTTCTATAGTGAGTTTTGGTTTTCAGCCGGCTATATCATAGTCGAGTTTAAAAATGCCCCTTAAAACCATTGTGCAATAAAAAACATTGGTGGGGTTGGCAGAACTTAGCTTTTCATAACTCCAAGCATTTGACAAGTGAAATTATGTGTATAGGTCATCTTCATCATAAGCCTATGATAGTCCACTGCTGGACGTATAGGCCTGACTATGCGTATGCATTAGGAGGTAAATGCCCATAACTGCCACGCTGGGCAAGCGGATTGGCGATCGCAGTAATGTGTCCACTATGATGACACTGCTGCCCATCATCAATCTTTTATCAAATAATGGCTATGTACATAAACTGTAGTTTTGAAAATAAATATGCTAAAAAAAAGTTGATTGATCCAATAAAAAATTAAAAAAAAACCGACTTCAACCAATTTCTCCGAGATCTCATCATTCTAATACCCCGACTTGGTGCCAACGGGATTATCTCGGTTTGTTTTGAAGCCGTTAAAAAAATCAACATCGGTTAGCGTGATTGAGTTAGATATTTGTCCATTTATTTTGCATTAGCATCAGCTATCAAATAATAAACAATCACAAACATAAAAAATAAAAAACATACAGTCGAATTGAGAATCTACTTCTTTTTTTGAAGTCACTTGATTATGTACAAAAATGCACCTAACCATAAACAAAAGCTCCTAGAACTTACCCATACATAACACAGATACATACAGTTACGTATACCGACGTCATAATGTGACGTACACGCGAATACGAAGATCCGACGTATAAAAGAATGTACCGTTGGTCACGGAATTATGTAGAATCCCGCCATCTTTGACCGGGCCGACCGTTATGGCCGGCCATGCCATTCGGATCGTATTGTTCTTCACACATTATAATATCGTGTGTGGAATGCCTTAAGCGACTGGTATATCGTTGGCTGACAAACGAAACTATAAAAACTGTCGCTACTCTTAGCAACGTCGTATGTAAGTATTGAAAGAGAACTGAGATGCGAGCTTTATTTCTAGTAAGACTTTGTTACTTTTTGAGTTTTGGTTGTCAATATTCTTGGCGGGATTCAAAAAATCTAGGGATGGTCAACTTTGTGGTAACGGCATTTAAGTTTTGATATTAGAATATGTTTTTGATTTTCTTTGCACACATATATTATGAGACTTAAATAAATACGTTAAACATAAATTAATATACGTGGACGTGACGTGTACTCGGATGAAATTAACGAAAAACACACAATTATGTTTACAATAAACGATTATACCAAGCTGCGACATAAAATCCATTCCATCCATTTAAAAGGACAGAGTAAGTGACTTTTTACTATGTAGTGATTTTACGAAAATGATCAAAGTTGTTACAACGAATAGTATCAAGAAGTTGGCTGTCGATAAAATTGATATTTAATGGACTCTACAATTACATTATAATCGTCAACAAAACATATTACTACACTCTCACAGATTAGTCAGTAATGACTTCCATATAATTATTAACACCCAAACTACGTAATTCAAGCATACAGGGTGTGATTCAGATACGGGCCATAAATATACCAGTAGGCTTAGCAATAGCACATGATCGGTGCGCCTCGAGATAGACTACCAGAGTAGCCGTACCATGACTTTGTAAGTATCGGTAACGTTAGGTTTTACTCGATGGGCGTATTAAAACAATACATTTTCATACAAAAATCGTGACGTGATTTAATTTTTTAAGGACATTACTTCTTGATCTCGTTCGGCTCGTGATTCAGATTCGAATGAGCCCAAGCACAATCAGATCTCGAAGAATCAGGTTTTCAAGTTTTTTTTTTGGAAAACGCCCTGATACGAAAAGCAGGCTTTCACGCTCGCTCGCTTCATTATGTCAGTATCGAGTAAAACCTAACGTATCCTTTTTTTTTCCAACTCATGGTACGGCTACTGTCTACGATTGTAGTGACTTTGCTTACGAAGCTGTCTCATATTAAACCTCATTAAGGGATTAGCCCGTATTAAACTTACATTCTGTATAATTAACATCCAACCACATTCAAGCATATTGTATTCGTCGGTTACGCCTTTCTTCGTCTCTCGCCGCCCATTAAGGTTATGTTACATGACATGACAAGCTATCATCATATTGACGTTAAGTTTTGATGGCAACTTGAGCTGGGCGTAATGACCATGTGCCGGTCGATGACATGGTTGGTAGGGACATGTACTTGTACCTGTATTGGGTTTCGATTGTTAGGAATGATGTTCGATTAAATTGTAGGGAAGTATTAGGTGAGTACCTTTGCCCTTTTAAGGTTTAAGCTTATCATGAGACCAAGTTGATTGAGTTCTATCACTTGTACGTCATCAGCCTCTCTCAGTCCACTGCTGGACGTAGGCCTCTCAACTATTAGGCCCATAATGTTGAGAGGCCTACGCTTGCCCAGCGTAGCCTAATCGCCACGCTGTGCAAGCGGGTTGGCGATCGCAGTAATTTGTACACTAAGATGATGCTGCTGCCCGCCATCAAAGGAATATTCATCGACACTTTAATTCCACGCAACATTACACCCACGGGAAGATTTAGGGTGGTGACAAATGTATTCTTACAGCCGTCACTACACGGCAAATTAACTTGTACATGAGTATAAACTACCAATGTGCTAAATTCCATCAGTTCTGCCTATCAGAATATAACCCGAAACAGTTAATCAAACTAACCAACATACAAAGTGCACGCTCGGTTAAGCGTAAATCATAACTAGCAACGCATTGTTTACATAAAAACCGGCCAAGATCGAGTCGCTCTTTTATACCAGTGGCCTCCCATAAATTACATAATTTTAATAATTTTGTAGCCCTGAACGCTTGTAAAGTATAGTGATATAGGCCACAGGGGTCTCTTTCTCTGTCTCTTCATTTGTTTCCATACTGCTGAAGATCGTGACTCCTTCTGATTCCTCCAGCTATGCTATTCTCTTATTCACACATTCGACGCTGCATTCGTCAACGAGCTCGACGTCGACAGCCTTGTCTAAAATCCTAGCTGTTTGATTTGACATTAGGAATCGAGGCTGTGAGCGAGGCTGTGGGCGAGTTCGTCGCTGTTTTTCGTTAGAGAATACAAAGTTCGTACATTAAACGTCAAACTCTCGACGCAGTGTAGTTCCAGCTCACGCCGCATTCGTCGCCGAGCACTAGCGTCGTTTAATAGTTATTTATGTGGCTGGCGCATAATAAGAGGCATTAAACATGAGTGTGGTTTTATGAAACGAGCCGTAGGCGAGTTTCATAATAAGATCACACGAGTGTTTAATGCCTAATTATGTACAGTCACATACATAAATTTTATCTACATCCATATCATTAGTTTAGAATGACAATTTACCTTTATTTTCATTGATATCCACTAAGTAACTACCTCTAAATATAAAAATTCAAATCAGTTGAAATCACTCAATTTGAGTAAGGATATCCCTACAATAAATATTTATGAAAAAAAAAAACAAACAAAGGAAGTTGACTTCATAATGTTAAAATTAATATCATGACGACGATACTTTAATGTCAACATTATGATGCACTGTACTCTGCCTGTACTTTAATGTTAACATTATTATACAGCCACAGACACCGGTCTCTTAATATAGGTCATTACATTACCGCTTCTGAATACATAATAGGGAAATTATGAAATGGATGTAGATAAAGTACATTAGTGAATACCATTTTTAGGCTCGACGCTGCCGCAGCGCTGACAGCAAGGCGGTTTCCTTAGTGAATAACACTGCTGTTGTCTCCATTGGTCCGTTGCTTGGTGAAGTGCAGCACTGACTGATAAATCCAGTTCCTCAGAAATCCGGTCTGACCACCTCTTCGGACTTCTGGCTCTGGGTCTTTTGCCTTCGATTTTACCAGTCACCACCAGGCGTTCCAAGTTGTTAGTCTCTCTGCGTGCAACATAGCCGAAGTATTGTACTATTCTCAAGCAGGTAGTAGTAGAGAGAGAAAAAGAGAGGATATGGTTTCTAAACAGAAATGACAATATGACAGCAAATAACACTACTTGTTTGTAGCATTTTCAGACATCATAATTTGTACGTAAACCACGATTTGATAAAACGAATTGTACTGCAAAACTGCTGGTGTTAAAACTGAATTGATGACATATAACACATAACATATATGTATGATAATTATAATGATTTACTTACAGAAAATAAAACTTGTTGTCTTGTAAAGGTGCATGCAGACCAAAAGAGCATTCGCTGTATGTCGTAATTAAGATGTAAATCCAAATATTTACTTTTTAGAGTTTCTGTTGAAATATTACCTACTGATAACTCTTTATTGAACCCTAAAATTCAGTCGTGTTTGAGATTTCAAACAATGCCACGTAGGCCTAGGTACCACAGTACACATACAATCGGACACTAAAGTTGTTCAATAGAAAACACTGCCTCCTTATGCGCAACGTTACTTGATTTTATTTTTAACCTTACAACACTTGCTGCCGACTGTACCGCATATTGTAACACCGTCTCGGTTGTGAGCAACGAAAATGAGTATTTTATGAACACGGAATAAATTAGTCTTCTTAATTTTACCACGTACACCCGAATCTTCTGTTACCTACATATTGAAGTACTTAGGTAGCTACCAGACCGATGTAAAGAAAGCGACTAGATGAGCATTTCTTTAAAAGTTTGTACGACGACTGAACAAGATTCATTTCATGTCCCGAAATGTCCCAAAATGTTTGTATGAAACGTTTTTTTTTTGTTACGAGATTCCTTTATAGTTTTGTTAACAAAAAGGAACGTTTCACACAAACATTTTGGGATATTTCGGGACTGACCCGAGAAGAATCGGTAAAAAACTCAGCAGGACTTATTTTTTCAAAATTTTACAGATACGTTTTATTAGTCGTGCAATTTCATCTGTTATATCGTCGGGTATAGTGCAATACCATCAATAAGATTCTTATTTCAAACATACTTCTATGGAATCTAATCTTTATCTGCATGTGTTAGTTACGCAGTGTTGCACTATCCCCGACGATATGTCATTAAGTCATTATAAACTCACACGTAGGTACAATAAAGATCTGACCAATTACAAACTTCTCCTCTCTGATGTCTGTTAAAAATTGTTGATCGCTACTTGTTCCACTGTCGTCAGTTAGACAGCTGCCTAAAACCGGCTCAGTTTATGATGAAGCCTCAATTTTGCCGCTAAGTACTAATGCGTAGGTTTTAAGGCTGTAAGAAGCAAACAAGATCATTAATTACGTATGTACATAAATTTCCTGGGCGGTATATAAAGTGGATATAGGAGATAGATCTACAACGGTACACCAGCCTTGTATAATGTGCCGCAGATAAACATGTAATGTATAAACGTAAATGTATACTGTTTCTAATGGGCTTATCTACTCTATGCAGCATTATATCAGAAAAATATTTAGATGCAAGGAAAACTCTTGATGCTATCTCTTATTCCTTTACTCTTTCGTTTTACTCATTCCTACTACTATTTTTATCTGCAATTTCAACTATTATATATTAAGGTTAATATTACATACTTTACAAGATATGTAATCGCTAACTCGCTTGTCCAGCGTTGCGATTATGGAAATACATCATGTAGCCATATGCATAGAAAAATTGGAGAGGCCAATGTCCAGCAGTGGACTAAAAAAACTAATGATGACGAGACAGGACATGGTTGGTGTATCCAAAAGATAGAACATATTGATCTTCGCAAAAGCTATATAAAGTTTAATTCTTCCTGCTTTAAATACTGGAAGGACTATGGATATGACAATGATAAAGCACTGAATAAGACAGCTATCAAAGTCATACAAATACACCCGAAAAACATGCAGACAGCTTAAGCAAACCTACAGACTCGGCACTCCACGCTGTCATGAGTGTTATAGAGGATGCAGGATGCACTAGAGAGAAGGTATTGCTTGGGCCTTTCTAACAGGCTGCTAAAATATTTGCGAGACTACTGATGAGACTGCTAAAATGTTTGTGACAACATCAGTTGTCAAATCTGTGCCTCTAGTGAAAAATGGTACAACTAACTAGGCTTGTGAAAAAGGTATACCTAAGTTTAATACAAGTGTCTACGTTTTTAAAATTTCCCAAATTTCCAAAATGACCGGTGAGTTAAACCCTTTTCACACCACAGAAATATAATATTTCCAAAACAGTCGATTATACAGTAATTACCATCGACAATATGAGATTTATGACCTATTTACGCCCTAACGACAGTCAAACAGCCACGGACGAGTCGTTAAATGCAATGAGCACTTGATTTATTGCTTCCATTCGGTGTCTGGAATATTGAATGAAATCTTCGATTTTTATTGTTCGGTGGTTTTCTGTCCCGTAGTACACGCTTCTGTTATATTCAAAGTTAATTGATGTTGTCTTCACAGAGTTATGCCGTAGAACGTTATCGAATGAAAATGGGCAAAATACCCCATTTTGCATGCATAAGTTTAATATTCTCGTACTGAAATGATTGGACTAGACGCGGTCCGTCCGCGGATAAAAAAGAGGTTTTTCCAAGCAGGTGTACAATCTGCTGTTATACGAATAGGTATCTATTTTCCAAAACATACTTCATATGTCCATCTCTTTTATTCACAATATTTAGATATACCGTCGCTAATCGCCTACCTTGAACATACCTGCTCTACCACTAATGATGTATTGAACGAATAATTCTACATAAAATGAAATGTAAAACTGATGACTCAAGTTTAAATTATCAACCACTCTCTCAAGTCATGAGAATACAAAAGAACAGGGATAAAATCTCTCTGCCAGATACTGTTGACTGGGGTTTGAAAAATCAGCCCTTAATAGCTTCGTAACCTGAGTAACGTTGTTCAATCTAAAAATATTTTAAGGAAGACTCGATCAGAAATTCAAGGCCACGGCTGCCGAAGTACGGAATATTACTTAAAAATATCGTAGCTCCTTAAATTCGCGTCTAAAAAAGATAAGCCCAACACAGTTACTTTCAAGTCGTTCCGCTATCAGACGAAATTAATTTATTCAAATTGGCCCTGCCGTCTGCTAGGGGCCTCTTTATGACCCTAAAATTTACCTTTCAGCTCTGGTTTCTTTGACAGCGATCCTCAAAGAGGCTTGAGGTGATATCAACATGAGCAGCAGCGCCGGAATCCATAATTAATAACGGGGTTTTAATGGGTTATTCCAAGGGATTCCTTACGCGAATCTTCTAGTAGTTTTGAAATGGCTAATCAATTGAAAGTAGTTTTAACAGAGTTCAAAAAAGGAGGAGGTTCGCAATTTGACACAATTTTCTTTTTTTTAATGATACTCGATCTCTCCGAGAATCGTGAACTGATTTTAATTTATTAATTTGTCGAACCCCGAAATGGTCCCGTTGGCCCCAACTCGAGGTCTAATGATAGGATTTTGGAGAAATCAGCTTCTGAAATTTTTAATTTGGCGATTATATTGATTCGATACAAGTAGTTGTATTGCAACTTATATCGGATATATTAGCCATACTATTTTTAGTATTTTGTAAGGGACGTTCTCGAAGAATGACTTAGTATAAAATGTATATTCTGCACCAGCCCTGAAGTTGTTGCTGCGTCGAGCTTTCTATTCGAATGTAAAAAAATACGTCCGTTATCTTTTCGTACATGGCTGTGACAGGTCTCAAAAACTATATGAGAAATATCCAAATACGTAGGTAAATAAGAATGAGCCGACGACAAAGAGCATAATAAGAATGCTGAAGAAATGAATATTTCTTTTGTAGTGCAGTGCGTACAAGTTGTACCATGAAAGTTATGATAGGGACAAAAGATTGTATGGTACAACCTTCAATCCCTATGTGTTTCATGACTCATTAACTGATCGGAATCGCAAATGATTACTTTTCCACGAACATATATAACCCTGTAAAGCAGTATTCAATTAATCAGACCCTTCGCGTGTGTTTGAGTCGAATTTCGCGTAATTCTCGTCACTTACAACATTTTGAATATAATGTTGCAGCAAGGTCATTGCCACTGAGTACCGCCTCAAACCTGCTCATTAATAAAGATTTTCCTCTCATAACCTAGAATTACCTGCTGTTACTAAGCATATTCGACACATAGTAACATTAGTAACCAATCGAACTGAGCTCTCGTAACTCGAATATCGTTACATAGGATACTTTGTGGGGTAACGTTGGTCATAGACTGGCCGCGTGTCGACGCTAGTACGCCAGTAAGAAAAGAATACATTTGTCACCACTCCTAGTCCTCGTGGGTGTCATAGGAGTCGACCAAGGTATTGAAAAATCAATGAATATTCTTTTTTATTCAAGATTGATGATACGCAGCAGCATCATTACTACGATCGCCAACTCGCTTGCTCAGCGTGGCGATTATAGGCATTTACATCCTAACGAATTTATACGCATAGTTAATATTAGATGCCAACATCCTTCATCACTGGGCTGAGAGAGCCGGATGTTGTCTGTGGTCAATAATCATAGTTTGTTTTACTGTAAAATATTTAATTAGTCGCTGACGTTGGTCACCCTTACGGGTTAAACCTTCGTCTGGCCAACTCCCGCAACGGAAATGGCTATTGCTTGAACTTAATTAATTGACAAAGTTATATTTCCAAAGACTAAATAGGTATGATACTTCGTTGAATCAACGACGGATAGTCAGAATTCAGAGTCACACCACTTTTGACACACGAGCGACCAATCTCAGTGAGAATTCGTAAGTTGGACTGATATCAGGTAACAAAGACATCAAGCTATTTTTACAAATTGGTTCTCAAAAATTGTGAGTTTGCATTAAGGTCGAGAAGAAAAATCTGCTTGTGCTTCTAAATTTGCTGACCAATGTCTGCTTACGGATCAAAGTAACCTAAAGCTTAGGAAATTTATTTATTTATGTATTTTGTATCTTGTTAGTAACAATCAATATAAAAGCGGCTAGAGATGTCATTATTGTTATTGTGATAACTTGATAAGACACGAACGGCTATATAAATAATTTTCCTTTATCGTTCAGATCTGACCTGACACAATTTGCGGAATTGATCTGTTGTACATACGAACCTTTCTATATCTCTGGTTATTTGGATCAACTATGTGTCAATAAATATACTTTGACCGAACCTTAAAGGCCAAGGCACACCAAATGCGTGTGCTACACGTGCGCGTGTGCGTGGCTTGCGCGTTGTAGCTTATGTAAATGTCATATTAGATGGCACACCGCTTGCGTGGCGTGCACGTGTTGTACACCTATACATATCATATGGTACACCCGGGTAAGACCGGACTATTTTTCGGTGAGTTGAAAGGATGTCATAAAAAAAACATAAATTTATTCTCACTAACTTTTATCTGCAGATGTGTAATGTACGTTTAAAAAAAGAAATCAAGCTTTCAATATAAATTTACTTGATGACGCTCAGCCGAATAGCTTAGGAGTAATCGGCACTCAAACTTGCACTATTTTTTTTCCAGACACCCAACCGAAAAACCTTCTTGGCTTAAGTTCGGACTAGTATCTAATTTCAACTCTATAGTAAGGAGAAGAAAGTGCATAGATTCCTGTTACAGATCGGATCTCCAAAATTCTCGAAAAAATTCACTGTTTTTTAAACGTTCGTAGCTCACGACTGGTGCGGCTGAGCGGTTGCTGCATAGTGCATACTAGCTAGAGGGGCGGATGAAATGGCGTCGTGCATAATATAGCCAGTGAGGATATAGAGATTAGTAGAGGTAGATTGCGGTCATCCGATCTTACATTAGATCCGATCTTAGCCGGGTGTACCTTATAATACGACGCGCACTCCACACACGTGCACACGCATCCGGTCTGACTTGGCCTTTAGTGCTACCAGACATCCTGCATTTATTTGCATGCCCAATGTCCACTGTTGAATTTCGAAATTTTAATAATTAAGTGCTTCAACGCACTAAAAATACATACGAATTGAACATTTTATGCGGCGATAAAGTACACAAGCAATACAGAAAATTACTGTAATAAAAACATGTTATTATGACACTGCATTGAAATGGGTTTTACTGCATCACAATGCAAAATTATTATAATGAAGTAAAATCAGTAGGTGATGTTCGTTTGAATAGCCTTAAAACGTCCAAGGGTTTTACGTGGCCCAAATTTTTGCTCTTTCTTACCCCAACAGGGTCGTTTGCAAAAAAATTGGACACATTTAAGGGCCTTATCACACTTGCGATTTACAAGCGAGGCGAAAGCGAAGCGTACGCGCGGCGTGTTCGTCGCGTGCCCGCAACCAATTCGCCGCGATGGTGTCGCGATTACGCCGCGACCGCGTGACGAATACGCCGCGACTGCGCAGCGAGTTTGCCGCGTCAAGAGTTGGTATCCATTTTGTAATAATAAATCTTATTAGTGACTGTCCAAGACTCAGATCACTCTGAGCGATTTACTGACGGCTGCGCAGCGTATTCGTAACGCGATCGCGGCCAAATCGCAACGCACTCGCGGCGAATTGGTTACGGGCTCGCAACGATCACGCTTCGCGCTCGCTTTGCTTTCGCCTCGCTTGTAAATCGCAAGTGTGATAAGGCCCTAAAGGCCTTTAATGAAGACAAAACTTTGTTTAACAACCTTTATGGCCCGGCCACGACATTGGTCTAAGGCGACCGGCTTAGCGGAAAACCATACGTGCGAGAAGGAGTACCCATACCCATATCGGCATCCCGCTCCAACTCATGGATTCGCTCGCCACCGGTCGCCTTAGACCAATGTTATGTCGTGGCCAGAGCATTCGGAAGCAAACAAGGCGACAAATTCAAATTTCCTATGAGTTATAAATAGGCTTAGGACTTTTCATAGCATATCGTGGTTCTAAAATCCTTGGAGCCGCTATGTGTAAAATTTTCGAAGTCAAAGTCAAAGTATATTGTAATATTAAATATAATGATTTATACCTACTGTCACATCGTTACTGAATTAATTTTAATCGAACGTAATTAATTTAAAAAAAAAGAACTTGATTTTATAAAAAGTGCATACGAAATTAGTTATATCAGAAACCATAAAAAACTAGACAATTAGTGTTCAAAACAAACTAGAAAAAGTCTTATATCGGAAGTAGCGATGAAAATGGCGAAAATATCATGTTGTTTTTCTCGAAAGTATCGAATCTTTCGTATAAATTACATGTAACTTCCAAACAAGAAACAAAACTGACGTTACTTTTGAAGTAAATAGACTTCACTTCACGTCGACATCACATAGAGCATAGATTAATAATTCCAATTTATAAGTACTTTATCATAATTTATAATTTAAACTCTTTAGTCAACTGATATTGAGATTTAGTCTGAGCAAAATGAAAAGTCCCGTGTTTGTACGAGATCCAATACATTCGGAGCATCATAATTCAATAAAACAATACAAAAACAAAATATTTTACACGTAAAACACTGAAAGATGCGAAAGGTTCAATCGAAGCTCTGTAACGAAAGATCCTGTATTTTTGTTCTTTCGTGTTATTTTCATTGCTAATCAGAACCCTAATTTCGATGACATTCGAAATTTGGTCATAATGTAGGTACCATAATAAAGAAATACCACGATACCTCGAGAACACGACATTAACGACGTTTATTGTTGACACACAAAAGACCTTAAAGACAATGTGAAGAATGATTTATAAAGGAATTTTGGTTTGATTTGTTAAGTAAATCGATGCGAGTTAATATTATAGCTTTTGTATCGACCGATAAAGTTTCATCTGCTGCAATTATCGTTATATATGCTTTAGGTTATTTTTGTATCACTATTATAAAATGCACTGTAAACTTATATACCTATTTCATTAAACTGTTTATACTACGTATAAGGTACACCCGGGTAAGACCGGACCATTTTTTGGTGAGTTGAAAGGATGTCACAAAAAAATCGAAAATTTATTCTCACTAACTTTTACCTGCAGATGTGTGATGTAAGTGATAAAAAAAATCAAGCTTTCAATATAAATTTACTTGATGCCGCTCAGCCGAATAGCTTAGGAGTAAACGTAAAGTCAAACTTGCACTATTTTTTTCCCAAGACACCCAATCGAAAAACCTTCTTGGCTTAAGATCGGACTAGTATCTAATTTCAACTCTATAGTAAGGAAAAGAAGGCGCATAGCTTCCTGTTAAAGATGGAATCTCCAAAAATTCTCGGAAAAAACACTTTTTTTTAAAACGTTCGTAGCTCACAACTGATGTGGTTGAGCGGTTGCTGCATACTAGCGAAAAGGGCAGGGTGAAATAGCGTCATGCATAATATAGCCAGTGAGGAAAAAATACTACTATTTTAGTAGTTATTGCGGTCATCCGATCTTAGCCGGGTGTACCTTAAGTCGTATAAGTCGACAAACGTCAGTTTTGTTTTTTGTTCGGAAGTTACATGTAATTTATACGAAAGATTCGAAACTTTCGAGAAGAACAACATGATACTTTCGCCATTTTCATCGCTATTTCCGATCTAAGACTTTTTCTAGTTTGTCTTGAACCTATTTTTTTATGGTTTCTGATATAACTAATTTCGTAAGCACTTTTTATGAAATCAAGTTCGATTTTTAAAATTAATTACGTTCGATTAAAATTCACTCAGTAACGATGTGACAGTAGGTATAAATCATTATTTTTGATATTACAATATACTTTGACTTTGACTTCGAAAAATTTTCACATAGCGGCTCTAAGGACTTTAGAACCACGATATGCTATGAAAAGTCCTAAGCCTAGTTATAAAACAATATACGGGCCTATATTTTTTAAATATGATGTTAATGCCTTTATCTACTGCCAAAGGTTGTTGGAAAGTACCTACACAGTACACACTATAATTAGTATGACTAACTTTCGTAGCACTATAGTACATTACGACACAAGTGCGGAAAACATGAAATCCGCACCGAGTGGCGAATTTCCTTTTTGCACGTGTCTTGTACGACGTTTTTTAGCCCAGATGGCCCTCCGAATTTTTGGACCTGACGTAAAATGAGCCACTTCTGTTCACATCTGTACTAGAAATTAAATTTTGACTAAACATTTTGTGATCATTAAAGGCCCTTATTGACCCAGGCCTCATCCAAATATTGGGGGAGTTTCTTTGATATGCAAGTATCAACACAACATGAAGAAGCATTACCAAGTTTTGCGAAGTGGTAATATTATAGGGAGAACAGGATTTAGAAAATCATACTGACTAGTCAAAAGTCAAAGTCAAAAATTCTTTATTGCGACTATAGGTGGTACAAAAGATGTTACAAAAATACATAAAGTTACTTAACCCATAGCCTACCATCTTAATAGTGTACAATAATTCTTAAATATATAAATTATAAAATATTGCTAACAATGATGGTGCGATTTATGAAGTTGGAATTATAGATTGCCTTTATTTTCTAAAAACTCATTGAGTGTGTAAAAGTTCTTGCTTAGTAACCACTCACTAACTATCTTTTTAAATTTCGTGTGGAATGGAATAAAATTATATATTTTCATCAAACATGGTCATGGGAGGCAAACGCTCGCTTGAGATCGAAATGCAGTTGCAATGATCGCAATGGGCCCTTATAAGTCTTACAACAATCATGTATACCGACTAGTATAAAATGGTCTCTGTTTGCGTACAGTTTTTATGGATATTGGGATTTTGTTATACTTGGAGGATAAGGATGGATAAGTGTTTTATGAATGGGTTAGACCGGTTGGTTCATTGAGAAAACCAGTCTTGCCTAGTTTGTGTATATTAATGACTGAGAATTAGCCCTTTGTGTGAGAAGTATGTAAATTGTAAGTATAAGTGAGCGACATAGTTATCTGGCGTGCCATAGTATTATTTTGTTTCATTATTACTTAGGGGCCATAGTTGTTGTACTAGATTATAGTTGTATGATTTTAGAGTAGGCTTAGCATATGTACAGTATTTTCGCTGTAATATAAGAAATATAACGCCGCGGCCACGACATTGGTCTAAGGCGACCGGCTTAGCGAAAACCGTATGGTGCTCCCTCTCGTACCCATATCGGCACCCCGCTCTAACTCATGGATTCGCTCGCCGCTGGTCGCCTTAGACCAATGTCGTGGCCGGGGCATAAGCATTTGTTGCATCGTCCACAGCTTATCTGCTTTGCCCGAAGGCGAAGGTTGACTGGTAAATAATGATTTTTAGTATTAAGTTCGCCTTTTGTACGATAATCTTGTATTTTTTGTGCAACAAAGGTTAAATAAATAAATAGACTTCCCGTCTTCTACTAACTATATTTATAAAAGACGGATAGTCTATATCGCGGCGACATACTGTTACTTTACATCAATCTCCTAAGTACGCGTGTCTTTAAAACATTCATAGAGGGTAGTTTAGAGGGCGAATGTTAGTTGTAATACCAGACCCAATGAGACTCCTGACCAGCCTCTCTCTTTCCATCTGTCTTCCCTTTCAGAAGTCAGATCGGACTTTGCTTTGCCATACCGCACCATCATCACCGAAATCATTTATCTCGCCATGCCCATGGCAAATCTCTCTCGTCATGCCCATGGAAAATTTTCCTTCAATAGCCTCTCTCCACCGTCCCCAAATGACGGTGCCACGACCGTCCCACCATCGTGGGATGCGACCCGGACTCAGCTGCAGTAGCGGAAACGCGGGAGCAGCCATACATACTCCAGGAGGAGTATCCTTTGTATATTCATTCAACGAGACTCCTGCAGCTTACTGCGTTTCAGCCTTGTACAAATTTCTTCAAAGTAATGACAAAAAGCGGTTCTTGGACCTTAATCCATGCAGCATAAAACGCAAATTAAAATACCAACAATCACGTGCCATATGACTTTGATTATCTGAGCGCTTTGTTGGATTAAGTATATCGCCGGTATACTTACGCAACCTCGTATCTCTAACACTAACTTGATGGGAAAATCACCTGTATTCAGAGTGAAAGAAAGGTGTCATTTCTATGAATTGATTGATTTAGATCCGACGTTGAGTAAGTAAATCGACGATATTTCAATGAATCTAAAGTCACAGTAATAAAGTCGATTTTGCCCTGAAATGTTGGCACCGGATTCGGGGTAGACGCTCGTATGTGCATTATGAATGTCAAGTTGCTGTTTTCTTTTATTTTCCAGTCGTGGTTTTAAGTACTAATTTTAAATGCTGGCTGGTTTGAAAATTGCAATCAGGTTTTTCAGGTTTAGTGCTGTCTTTACCAGAATTACCATACTGTGCTTGATCACCATGCATTATTTTAACATTCTGCTTAAAAATCTGTTTATATAATGCAGATCAAATCCCGCCAAGCACCACAATAACAGCGATCAAAAATATCTAAACACAGTGTCACGCAATTGGAAAAATGGCGTTATCAAATGACAAAATGTTCTACTTTCTGTGAAAACATTCACGATTTTAACACATTTAACACCTCACAGTAGAAATTCATTATTTAGCGAGTTCCCAAGGCTACTGCTTTGTACTTGTCATAATCTTTCCTTTTCATTTCAGTATGTGGAGTTGAATTGAGGGAATTGCGTACGTAAATATTGGTATTGTGGGTTCATGGGCATTTGTATTTGTTGGTACTAAATATCAATTAATTATATTAACAGTATCAAGTGATATTTTCTATCTTTTCACTATTCGCGATTTTCAGATTGAATTACACTTGCTAGGAACTCTTTAAAATTATCTCATGTACCTGTTTTGTCTCATTTTTCCTACGTGGCTATTATAACTATATATTTTATTTTATATGCTTTTTGATATTGTAAAATATACTGACCCTAATTTAAACTGGTTTATTAATTTCATTATTATTAAAAAGCACCAAAGCCTTACATATTCGCCGATATGAAACGGTAAATCACGTATTGAAGAACCGTACAGTAGCCAACACAAGTCAACCAATTGTTCACTTTACGCCCATTACAATAAGAGTGACGTGTGATCTAACTGTGTTTTCGTGTGTACCACCCGCACACACTACTCTGACAAAATATAGACCTTATTGAAGAGACGTTAAGGTTCTCCTCCAGTCAGGTTAATTTAGTGCCTAATGAATATAGAATTAGTGCGTTTCTTTGCCACTTGACATACCTCGGCCCGTATTAGGAAACCTGTTAAATATACACCGTTATACAGTGTAGCAAGCTACAGTGCGCCAGTTTTGTAATATCACATATCACAAGAGCTATGAAAAATGTATGAACTGAAACACTGTGTTGTGAATTGGTGTCGGCAATGTATTATTGGGAACGTGTGGTGAAATTGCTTGTAAAGGAGTGATCGGTAAGGTGAGCTATTTTCTTATTCATAGGTACGTCAAATTTGTAGAAATATAGCTCAACCTTGTCGACCATTGGTTATAAATAGCTGATTGTTATACGCAGTACGGTGTAATAGTTTATATAAAAATATGAATCGGAATTTTAAACCAAATACTTTTTTAATTGATGGCTTCATCAAGCATGGATTCCTCATTTGATGCCGCCGATGAAAGTATTTTATTTTTATTAAAGTTAGCTAAGTATCAGCCATATTAATATTCCAATAAGTATATTATTACCGGTATCAATTTTATTACGCAATTACATATTTATTATATATTTTTTATTATGTATGTTATTTTTTTATGTAGGTATCTATTTTGCTTCAACAAACTCTTTTTATTAATTTTTCGTTTATTTATTCATGGCGTCTCTAAATTAACCTTCTAACCGCCATTATTTTTTCATCTAGCGTGCCCGTATCGCCAAAAATTCAAAATTACAACACGAATATCAGAGTTCGCATTTGAATGGGACACATTTCCGTACATGGCGTGAAGAACTTGATAACTCGAGATGAAAGTTAGAAGAAATTTTAACTTTAAATTATCATAAATTAAATTCATTTTCCTTTACTAAAATATCTAGAGTTATCAAATTAAATTCATTTTCCTTTACCAAAATATCTAGAGTTATCAAGTTCTTCACGCCATGTACGGATTTATGGACCATATACCGAATTAGAACCATGTCTTCTTTATCAAACAACGGTGAGATAAGCTTGACATTGAATGGATGATCTGATAAAGCAGACTATGGTGGTTAAAAGGTTAAATGCCAGTATTTTGAAGAGCTACTTATCATCCAGCGCACCGTGTGATTTGTTTGCCGTCGTTCAACATTAAACAGATCACAACAAACATTTCACTGAAACACATGGCATGACTCACACTTGCAACAGACACGTATCAGTTGTACAATCGCCATCAGATATATCGAAGCGGCCACGGCGCTCAAAAATATCTGAACACGCACTCTAACGCCATGACAATAGAGACCTGCTCAGATATTTATGAACACCCTGGCCGCCCCCATATATTAAATGGCTACATACGAGCCATTGTCTCCAATTAAATGAATCGAGCCGTTTAAGAGGACCAATTTGGACACAATCATAACAGTTAAGGAAATAGAACCGCTGTGATACGTAACGAGAAAACTGTTCAATTATCTTGTTAAGCTCAATTATGGTCGGGTCTATGAAATAAACGAAAAATCTCATCTTGGAAGCGGGGTTCACAAAAATGGAGAAATGTCTGAACAAGTCAACGAACCGGTTATCTTTTTATAATGGGTATAAATCATGATTTTATTAACAGCGTGAATACTTAATTTTTATTTTTATTTAATGCTGTTTTTTAGTTCAAGATCAAACCAAACAGGTCCTAACTGAGGTACAAATATCATCGGATGTATCATGGAACATTTTTACACAGATCGACCTATCCAACGGTAAGCTCAATCAAGGCTTAAGGTATGGGTACTAAGCGGCGTTATATACAAGTTGGCCAAAAAATTTCCGTTGAGTACGGTTTGTATGTGAAGTTAGCCACATTTTTATGGAAATAGATTCTCGTTTCAAAACTAAGCTATAGGTAGTACCTAAGTAATAGTAGGTAGTAGTGCCTTGCACTATTACAATATAATATAATACCTATTTTTTATTGTTCACCAAAAAATACAGATTAAGTTTTACTTAAAATCGGTGAAATGGTAGACAACAGGCGGTATTTAACCATTACTGTTACTTTTTCACTAATATTTTACTATTTTAGGTCATTTCAAAATGTTATCGAATCCTCTGACACATGCAAAATTTTTCTAAGGGGTCTAATCTCAGTCCCAACCCCAAAACCTCACAGGCAATTGGAATACACTTGTTTTTTAGTCACCTTGTGTACTTACTAGATGTAGGACTGAGTTAAGGTCTTTATGCGACCCAGTTAAAAAACAGTTTATAAGTTTGAACACTACCTAATTTTCAGCCTCCATAGCCTAGTTGGTTGTGGGTTTGGTAGTAACACTGCCTACGAAGCTGGAGTTTCCCGGTTCGAATCCCGGCGGGGGCATTATTTGTGTATTTATTTATCACAAATATTTGTTGTTTGGTCGGGGCTGTGTATACAAATCTATAGCTTTTTCGATCAATTTTTTTTATATTTATATATACATCATTGCTTGGTAACTATATAACACGCCTTAATTGAGCTACCCTGGGAATAATTTGTGTAAGATGTCCAAAGATATTTACATATTTATTTAATTGCTATTTTATTTCAAATATGCCTACTGGGAGTTGTGTCCACTATGCGTACTTCCTCAGAGGTAGCATCATTACTATGCCGGATTTATTGGATTACCGAGGCCGATGACTTAAGCCTCATCTGGCTTTTGTAAAGAGATAACTGTGGGTGTGTAGACTGATGTACTAACAGCAACACTCTTAACTGTACTTCGGCATTGATGGACCTTTAGTGCTATAACGACGTTTTTGAGCGCTCTGAACGCTATAAGCTCTAACTAGCAATGTAGGCGATGGTATCAGTATAGTTGATATCATATACAGTGTGTTTCCATGACCCGGGCTTTTACGGAAATGGGTAATAATACGATTTACTAGCAATCGTTTTTAAGTATTAACATTTGACAAATAATTAAATTGACCATACAATTAATTTTATTTCCTCCGAACGATCAATGCAACGCGTGTACTGCTTAGTTGTCAAACGTTGTGAGTGGCTGCGATCTGTCATTGTGAAGTGCAAATTAGCGATCCATTTTGAAGTACATTGCTTCTCAATTAACTTTTCTTAGAAAGTTAATTACTTTTAAAATTAGCATTTTGAATCGAATAATGTTCACGGTTTGGCTAGAAATCTGCATCGCATTCCTCGGTTTCGATAAAAGCCAGTATCGTAGACACACACTGTATAATATATATGTGCACATTATTTTCATCTTAATATATTGCAATAAGGTGAAAAACGTATATACATTTATGACTTCGACTGTACAGATATTGATTAATTAAAACAAAAGTTTACACGACATTACAGTATACCACCAATCCGTCATGATCATAAAATTAAATATAAACAATTGAAAAAATGAGACACGTACACATTTACAAATAAAGAATAAGATATGTGTGAGTGTGTAATGTAGATTACATAGTAGTACGTACAGGATGTCCTAAAATGCAATACTCCACTTTTAACCGCTCATTGCCATACGGGGTTCATACGACCCCGTGCAAATATATTAGTATTCCATAGTATGGCCATAGTAGTGGCAGTAGTGGGCCATTTTTTCAAAGTTGTCCCTCCCCTTTTTTTGGCTTTGGAATCTCTTTCGATCGGAATAGGATTTTTTTCCTATTCCGTTACCATTTTTTCATACATTTACAGTAACAAAATGGAAAGTTCGAAAATGTATGCAATTTTTCTCCTACTATGATCGAAAAAGCTCACGATTCTGATTAGAAATCATATAAAAACTACCTAGATATATTACAAAAAAAATGGCCGCTGTATGGCTTAGACCTTCTACAATTGTGTTAACTGTGCAGACTTCCTTTGAGGTAGCATCATTCCTATGTCGGCTTTATTGGATTACTCAGGCCGATGACTTGAGCCTCATCTGGCTTTTGTAAAGGTATGTAGTGTATAGAGCATGTTGTAGTAGTTGCAGCACGTAGGAATATGGAGGTACCGTCAAACCACCAATCTGTGGTCCAATACCGCAACTATGGTCCACAATTTCAAGTCCTAATAAGCATCAGTTCTAAACTTCTTTTTGGCTTTGTCCAAGTTTTTTTACAGGAGTTTTTGCCTGTAAATAGCATGATTACTATAGTAATTACACCTATTGTGGATTCTCGGTGAAACCGAGTACCTAAAATACAAAAATAAACAAAGTGCAGTCGAATTGAGAACCCCACAGATGTCATATATACCATAGATCAAGCAAACATATCTACTTAGCGTGTCAAATGAACTCAGTGAAATCCACTGAGTTGTCCATGTTTAATCGCAGCTTGCAGCTTTCGGGCGTCAAATTTTGTAAGTTGAAGTGAACAAAAACATTAATAATGCCTCCTTAAGTAATATTAATTGCAACAACACAAAAAGATATGAATACTTAAGGGCCTGAGACATATTTAAAATCATAGGCAAGTAACAACTTCAGTACAAAATCTGACACGCTCGGCCGCCATACAAATGAATGAACTTGTTTCTTCTATCCAAATCTAATTCTGTGGAGAACCCCCTCCTTTTTTATAAACTAAATATTCTTTCGCGGGAGGCAAGCAGCGCAGAACCGGTCATTATTGGAGATCATTGGGGGAGGCTTAGTCCAGCAGTGGACGTCTTTTGGCTGAAATGATGATGATATCTCCTTTCAGCAACCATTTGCGCCAGTTCTTACATTAAAATATGAATTGAGGGACGTAATTTAGTTACTTGTTATACATTGCATAAATGCGACCATTCTTGAAAATAATATTTCGTTTACGTTTACCTAGTTTGTTCACGTACACAAATATGTTAACTATTTTGAACCTTATGCCGCACACATACGTTCTAAAATGTATACATTTTATTAGACGTGACAGTATATAAATGCTTGTTTGATTAAACTGGACTTGCTTTGAGTTCTGTAAACTGCAATTTAATTTGGGCAATTTTGCGACAAAACGTTTTGAAAGCTCCACTATTTTACAAAAGGGATTTAACCGCAGACATATACCTGTACTGTTTTTGTTTTGCAATGTTGTAACATAATTATTATTATTTTAAAAGCAATCTCATAATTTGTAAATTGAACTGAATTGAATTAAATTCGATGTGCCGCGTAAACGATTCGGTAGTTTAAAATGAATAATAGAGGCAAATCACCTTCTGTGCCTAGAATTTACTAGGCATATACCCATTTAATAGGTCAGTATATACTCACTGTACGCTCAGTCTAGTAAATAACTTTAAAAAGGTTAAAACTAAGTATTACGATAAAAAATGCCTGGAGCTAGACTTTGTTTGAACATGATAAATGTTTGTATTGTGGACGTAGTACTATCTATTGCAAGCAGATTTATATTATTCAGACGGTGGGTCAACTTTTGCGGTCGCATTACGGTCCTATAGTGCCTGGATTTTGTTTGATGATGAAAACGTTGGTATGGACGTATGTACTACATGTTATTGCAAGGAGATTTCGAGTTAGACCGTGCGGCTATTGTTCTGTCTCCGTGTTGTCTAGGCTTCTCTATAACTCTGTGTTCTATTTACACCCATGTCTGTGTTGGCCAAAGTTATTGCGAAGCTAGTCCGGAGCCGTGCGGTGGCAACGCTTTGTCCGCCAGAACTGTTGCGGTCGCATTACGGTCGTATAGAGCTGTGTATGAATGTGACTGGATTTTGTTTGATGATGAAGACGTTAGTGAGATGTACATATGTGCTGACTATGAGTCCAGCGATGTCTGGGAGTACAGAGTTATTGCGGAGCTAGCCCGGAGCCGCGCTGGCAACGCTTTGTCCGCCAGAACTGTTGCAGTCGCATTACGGTCGTATAGAGCTGTGTATGAATGTGACTGGATCTTGTTTTATGATGAAGACGTTAGTGAGATGGACGTATGTATTGTCTATGAGTCCAACCATGTCTGTGAGTACAGAGTTATTGCGAAGCTAGCTCGGAGCCGCGCTGGCAACGCTTTGTCCGCCAGAACTGTTGCGGTCGCATTACGGTCGTATAGAGCTGTGTATGAATGTGCCTGGATTTTGTATGATGATGGATACGTTAGTGAGATGGTCGTATGTATTGTCTATGAGTCCAGCCATGTCTGAAAGTACAGAGTTATTGCGAAGCTAGTCCGGAGCCGCTCGGTGGCAACGCTTTGTCCGCCAGAATTGTTGCGGTCGCATTACGGTCGTATAGAGCTGTGTGTGAATGTGACTGGATCTTGTTTTATGATGAAGACGTTAGCGAGATGGACGTATGTATTGTCTATGAGTTCAACCATGTCTGGGAGTACAGAGTTATTACGAAGCTAGTTCGGAGCCGCGCGGTGTCAACGCTTTGTCCGCCAGAACTGTTGCGGTCGCATTACGGTCGTATAGAGCTGTGTATGAATGTGACTGGATTTTGTTTGATGATGAAGACGTTAGTGAGATGGACGTATGTATTGTCTATGAGTCCAGCCATGTCTGGGAGTACAGAGTTATTGCGAAGCTAGCCCGGAGCCGCGCTGGCAACGCTTTGTCCGCCAGAACTGTTGCAGTCGCATTACGGTCGTATAGAGCTGTGTATGAATGTGACTGGATTTTGTTTGATGATGAAGACGTTAGTGAGGTGGACGTATGTATTGTCTATGAGTCCAGCCATGTCTGGGAGTAGAAAGTTATTGCGGAGCTAGCCCGGAGCCGCGCGGTGGCAACGCTTTGTCCGCCAGAACTGTTGCGGTCGCATTACGGTCGTATAGAGCTGTGTATGAATGTGACTGGGTCTTGTTTTATGATGAAAACGTTAGTGTGGTGGACTTATGCATTGTGTATGAGTCCAGCCATGTCTGGAAGTCCAGAGTTATTGCGGAGCTAGCCCGGAGCCGCGCTGGCAACGCTTTGTCCGCCTGAACGGTTGCGGTCGCATTACGGTCGTATAGAGCTGTGTATGAATGTGACTGGATTTTGTTTGATAATGAAGACGTTAATGAGGTGGACGTGTGTATTGTCTATGAGTCTAGCCATGTCTGGGAGTCCAGAGTTATTCCGAAGCTAGCCCGGAGCCGCGCTGGCAACGCTTTGTCCGCCAGAACTGTTGCGGTCGCATTACGGTCGTATAGAGCTGTGTATGAATGTGACTGGATTTTGTTTGAATGTGACAACTGATAACGTTACATTAACTTATCTTATGTTATGATATGAGTAATAGAGATTCTTGAAGATATCGAGTACCATACATGCAAAAAGAAACAATCGAATTGAGAACCTCCTTTTCTGAAGTCGGTTAAAAACACAAGTGTGGTTGCATTTAAAATGAATCAGAAAACGCATATAACTTAACTTTTCTAAGTGATGAGTAATTTAAGATAGCGAAATAATAGGCGGTCTCATCTCATCGCTCAAGAGCGGTCTCTTTCAGACAACCTTTGAGTTTAATTATTTAAATTAATACTAATACGTATTGTGGCTGTATTACGGGTATAACATTGCGCCCAAACGTGGCTAGATTCATAATTCATAATTCATATTCATAATAATTTATTCGCATAAAAGGAGTTACATTATGATATTACATTTCAAAGGTAAAAGTAAGAACTTACATCCTTTTAGCTGTTTATGTACAGCATGCAAATTTATTACTTAATTCTAGTCGTAGCCTAGGTTAATCTTAGCATCTAAAATATACAGGATATAAATAATAAGTCATATAAAAAAAACATAATACAATTAATGCAAACATGTAAAAAAAAAAAATTTGAATATTAAGAGCGAGGCAAAGGATAGTGTCAATGTCAAATTATAAATAATGAACTGTTCTCATCTAAGAAGGCGTTAACGTTGTAGTACTGTTTTTGAAGCAAGATTTTTTCTAAATTCTTTCGGAAAATATTGAACGGTAGCTGTTGAATTTCCTGCGGCAACTTATTAAATATTTTGATACACATGATAAAACATTGCTTATTAAAAAAAGCAGTTCTTGGGACATAGTCATAGGCCAGTCTTTCTCGGTTTCTCGAATTTCTAGGATATACTTCTCTAGCTGTTTTAAATCGAGTCATTTGCTTTTTAACAAAAATACGCTTCTAAGATGTAAAGACATGGTAAAGGCAATATATAAAATTTTTTAAATAAAGGTTTACAAGGAGTGTGTAGGGCTACGCCACACATTGCTTTTATGCATTTTTTCTGAGCTATGAACGCTCGACTAAAGTTTCCACAATTGCCCCACAGGATCAGTCCATATCTCAGTTGTGAGCTGACATAACCATGATAGGCAGCCAATGTAGCTTCCATAGTGGCGGTGCTTCTTAGCCTACTGAGCACATATACAAATCTGTTGACTTTGCTAGACACGTTGTCCATTTGAGAATCCCAGTTTAAGGTAGAATCCAGTTTTATACCCAGAAATGTGACATTGTTAACTTCATT
>JALPQI010011400.1:0-39604 GCA_025490895.1 Thaumatotibia leucotreta | reverse complement strand
TCGAAATTTTTGAAAAATGTTCCACCCTAGTAGGTAGTTAGGTACCTACATATTGAATAAATGGTGACACATTACCACCCTAAAGCCATAAGGAATGCTTTCCGCGCCTATGCAAAAATCAAAAGGCCGTAAGTTATGCTGCAAAGTAGGTACTGTAGGTAAATTTACAATACACGTGCGAATAGGAATTTTCCTATTTTTCGCACTTGTATCCTAATATAGTACTAGTTATGATAGTAGGCACATATGGCGCGACTTTATCGCCGTAACCAGTGTGGTAATTAATCCATGTGTCTTAGTCCAAAATTAATTCGACACCACTTTTACTTTCACTTGTTGACATATTCTTACTATTCGCACTTGTATTTCAATCTGCCGTTAGAACCCTCCTAATCTTGTTATGCGCCTATTTATATGTTTAGATCACGTTATTAAGAAAGTATTATATTTTGAGGGCAAGTAAATTTAATGAAATTTAATTACATTAGGTGAAGTATACGTAGATACATTACAGTAAAAATAAACAGGTTGTTTCGTCCCTGATATTTTAATCACCGGGCTAAAGAAGGCTTTTGTTCCTTTTTTTGAGAAATTCATATTTATATATTTCCTCATATAAGCTTCTTTAACACCCCATGCTAGAGTATTGGGTAAGTTGTATTGGAACAAACTTTTATTGTCTTACGGAAACTTTTATAAAAGCCGTCGTAACTTGTAGCTATGAAGGCATTGTAAGAGCGGCTAAAGTTATAGAGTGAGCCATAAAGTATGGTCCAAAGTGGTCGGTGGATCGATATCTTGCCATCCACCGGCCGGCGTGCCGGACACCGTCGCGTGCCACCTTTAATACAAAATTATCGATTTTTCCACAAAAGCCGCGTCACCGCAATCAATATACCTTTCCGCCGTACCTAATTACACCCCACAGCCTACATGGTACCCCCCCACACGCACCCCCAAAATCGCCCTGAAAAATAGATCATACTGAATCATTCAAAGCGCACAGGAAAACGCTTCATTGTAGACGTTTTATTTAATTTTCCCTCCATTTACTTTTTATAATTTCTGCCGGGCATAAAAAACGATCCACCGCCGCAGGAAGCGCGCACCGCCGGCTACGGCTATCTGGACGCACACAGGGATAGGAACACCTGTCTCGGGATGCGAAAGGTGTGCTCGGGCGTGGAGGAGCGAGACGACTCTATATAGAGCCGGTTAGTGGGAGAGAGAGGTTTCGTGCGCGCGCAGAGTATCGGCACGCCCGCCGCGCGTCCCGCTCGCTCGCCGGCTCGTCCGAGTGCCGACTGCCGTCAGTCTATCGCGTGCAGAGGCAGTTCAAGTACGTGCCGCCCTTTGCTCTGATGCGACCGACGCAGTGTCCGTAACCGGTGTTCGGAAAATTGTGCATGTGCGTTTTCCGACGGCCTGTGTGTGTGATTGTGAGATGTGCTATTGTTTTCTAGGTAACGGAGACCATTGTTGAATAAAAAGGCAGCCGGATGCAACGTATTAACTGATGCACTCGTTGTTGGCGCGTTTTTAATTTCACTTTTACAATTCCCACGGAGGGTAGAAACGGAAAAAACAGCAAGTTCAACAAAGACACCCTTTAGGTACTTTAGGAAGTCAATTACGACTGCTTGGGTTTACACGTGTTTCTATAAAAAGTTTTAGAAACTACAACTCTTTTAGCGCGGTACCAATTTACGATTTGTTAATTGTTTGCGCCAGTTTAGATAAGCTTAACAAACTATAAAGCCCGTATGTCGAAAGAGTGCGCTGAAATAGCATTACCATACTGTGCAACTTTAGAGCTAATATAGTTGGCGCAATTGAATTTTAAAAAGTTTGCACTGGTTCTGGTGGTGGAAAATCTGCAAGTTTTTCTTTAAAATCTATCTCTTCAGAATAATACATGACTCCCAATTTTCCTGATTGAACTGTTCAACGTAGGCATTGAAATCATGAATACGCGAAATTTATATTGAAAATATGAATCGAAATCAGAAACTCGCGAAGTCATGTCTCATGTCATTCATGCAATACACAAAAGAGGGGCACTCAACAATGGCAACGTTGAAATTACTGCCAAGTATCGACAGCGTAGAGCACTTTCAGAAACCACTACACATTGTTCTCTTCCCAAACAAAAAGAAAATGCCTATTGATCTACCTATTATTTGAATGATCCAGCCAAGTTGAAGAAAACTCAAGGTAGAAAACTAAATAGGCTAAGTTGAATATTGTGATATTTACGACTTCGAAATAAAAATAGTTGTTGGTGATTCTAAAGGGACCTTTTTGTAATAACATGAAATGTTTTAGTTTCAGAATACAAACGTTTTACTAGATTTTTATTGCGGAAAATGATCGACATTAAACTACTCTTATCAAGAAATTCGAAATCTGTAGAATGCAAACTTTCCAGATAGCTTTGGGCTTATGACATCTATAAGCAATCCCCAAAGGGACTATGTTGTTAACAAGAGGCCGCAGCCCTTTCCGAATAACGGAGTATTGCCAATGTATGTAGTTCCAAAATTAAGTCTGGAAAACCAATACGTGACGACGTAGAAGATCATCTATTTTCATAATTGCGCACACGCAAGTTAAGGCTTCCGCATGAGTTTCTAGCGCTATTTGGCGCCTAATATTATTAACACACATATCCACTAAAAATCTTGATAATTGAACTATGATGACTATAATTGTAAAAGCGAATGAAATCTAAAACAACACGCGAAACAGGTGACCGACAAATTATTAACAGGTGATTAGTCTGTCAAGCAAAGGTGTACCTATGCAAATCTGGTAGTGTTTCAAATATGTTTTGCATCTTGTTTTGAGTCAGGCTAATTTAAATATGAATAGATTTGACTAAACGGAGGACGTGTGTAGATATGAAGCATATTATTAGAAACGAATACGAATTAGACGGGATTCAGTAGTCACGACTAACCTGTCTGCAGAAATGAATTGCATAAGACAGCTGTAGCTGATCCAGATGGTCAATCTGACACATAAAGTCATGTTGAAATATTGTCTTAGAATAAGACGTAAGAGGATATCGATGGCATTCATCGACAGTTTGTAATATCAGCTTACGTTACCACACTACAAGGCAGGCTCTTATTACAAGCCGCTCCAATTTGTGCAACCGACTAAACTAAACCGACGTCTCAAATATACTTACTGCAGGTTTAAAGCATGATGTATGTGGATGATTTTTTCACGGTTAGTGGTTGCGCAAATGTATGAGCGTTACAGGTGAGCGGACTCATAACCATTATCAAGCTGGCACGCACGCCTCGACTGATGATCATAGAGGTACCTAACAGTGTGCGTGATTCTTTGAAATCATTTTTTCTGTCCGCGTACCAGTCCCTTAAAAAACATACACGAATTAGAACCCATTTGGAGCACCACGACACATTCTTCAATTACGTAATAGGTAACCTTTGTTAAAAAGTGCCCTACCTAATTGATCTCACAATGAATGGACGTGGCCCCAGAAATGCGAGCACGGCCATTAGATTTATTGTCAAGGCAATTAAAAGGTTAATCGAATTATCGGAGACGCTATAGGAGCAGGGGCTGCTAACTCGCTACATTGTCAGAGCAAAATCTTTTTTATTAATCGAAATGTAATCATGATACCGCCAAAGAAAGATATTGAGTCATATTTAATTGTAATAGTAAGTATAATCCTAAGGAATCCAAACCGATTTTTAAATAACACTACTTAATGTGTTCCATCTAAGTCATGATCGTTTTCCATTGCTACTGCTCGATGCTCAAGACTCAACGGTACTCTCTAATTACAGCCCTAATTCTACTCGTTTCCTTTCCTCGATCCAACAGCGTGGCTTGTGTGCAAGTTGGTAACGGTCCAGTAGTAATTGCATTTTCAAAATTCGACCTCATTACTACTGAATAATGTGTGTTTGAATGTGTTTTAAACTGGATCTATGCATCAATTTTAGCTATTTATCAAATTATACTTAAGATTTGAGGCGGTGTCGAAACTTCCTCCGGCTATTTCTTTACGTCTTTATATATCGCTACACTTTTTGTCATTCCGTTTTTCTGTTAGTCCGCTTTGGTAATTGCTACGGTGGCTCCATTTGGCGTGGCCGCTGCTTCCAAGGTCTGCCATTGTGCCTTCGTTGCAACACTAGATCACTGTCTATGGGAAAACTATTTGTTTCGTTAAATTTAGCGTAACTTGTTGTTGGTTATGTTTTGGTGTAAAACAATTAATGAATGGCAAAATTTAACTCGATATGACTTTGCATTGAATTGCAAAAAGGTAAAATCAAAATTTTTGTTAAGATCGTAACTTGACCTCAAAATTTTGGTTAGGCTTCGCTATACATAGGGGAAGGTGGCTCAAAGAGGGCACCTTAAGGGAGAGTTGAAAAAAAAGTGGTATTTAACCTAGCTAGCTTATTCTTTTTTTTTTTCAAAAGGTACATTATTTAATATTTTTCGATGGAGGGTGGCTTAATTTATCTAAAAATAGTAAACAAAAGAATTATACGCAATTTTAAAAACCTCTACGATTGCCCGCTTTGCCCTAGGGGGTGGCCTAAAGTGGGCATCGGTTTAGGGCAAAACGGGCATGGCCTGGGATAAAGCGAAGTCACCCAAAGGGCAATGAAGAGGGCTATGCTAGGAGCCTCACTGTGTGATCGTATTAGAAATGAGGCCATCTGCAGCAGAACCAAAGTAATATAGCTCTCCGAATCGCTAAGCTGAAGTGACAGTGGGCAGGGCACATTGCACGTAGAACCGATGGCTGTTGGGGTGAACAGGATCTCTAGTAGAGGCCACTTTCCGGAAGGGGCGCGTGAGTAGGCCCCTCCACACGGTGGACTGATGACCTAGTCGACGTTGCAGGAGTCCGCTGGATGCGAGCCGCGCAGAATCGGTCATTGTAGCAATATTTGAGGGAGACGATGATGATGACGATGAATATTATTCAGGCATAACCATCTATTAGTTACCTTTTTTAATATTAAAATATATTTTAATTTCCTGACACATATTACAATAAACGGACCTGATTTCTGGATCTCATGTCCAAGATACATGAGCCCACGAGTCGCAGTCATTACATTTAATTCAGTCCTCGACAGGTGGGTCCTCTAAGGTTCGTGGCATTCAAAACAACGTTCCTGCTGGGACGTTGGAATGCTGGGAGGCTTAGTTTTATAAATATACCAGTTTTCAACTAAATTTACATTGTAAAAAACACACCGGGCAAAAAGGACAGTGCCCACATTACCCTGCCCGCTTTGCCTTTTTCGACAATTACAAAATGAAAGCAAAATCTACCCTCCAAATGTTGAGACACGAGGAGTGGAACGCAAGGGTATTACGGCCAGATAACTAATTATTAAGTAACAGGCATTAATGACAGCATTGCAAGCATCGAAAATGAGAAAACACATGACTCATACCTTGAAATATTTTTCAAAAAACCGCAAAAAACATGTTTTTGTTAGAGACCGTAACGGCGTGCTCATAGATTAGCCGGACAAATGACACGAGATGCGCGAGTATGGCGGGGAGTACTGTCACGTGTTACAAACACGCTCCATTTAGAAATGGCAACATAAAATCCAGTGCCCTCTTTGGGCGCTATGCCCGCTTTGGGCTACCTTCCCCTAAGAGTCAACCAAACACCTTGGGTTGTTTTTTAACCAATTATTCGTCAGTATCAGTAACAATAATGGTTTAAAACTTCTCAAAATTGATTGGGAAATACCCAAACAATGAAAAAATTACGAATGTTGGTTTAACCAGTTTTATCTCCAAAACGAAGCAGATACCTATGACCCAGAGATAAATTAAAAACTGGGACGGCTATGTTGCCTACCGCCACCGGAACTCCGTAAATATAAATATTTGCCGCAATAAAATCTATTTGGGTGATTAATTAAACCAAACATTACGTCATTTGCACTAGTACTCTGAAGCATATTGCTGAAGGAACAAAAATGCGAAACATTTTTTTATTCAGATTCCAGCAGCTTTAGGAGTTTGGTAGTTGGGACGTGAGTCATTAATTTGTTATGATGGTCAAAATATCAATATCAACTGTTATTAGAACTAATAGCAATGTTTTATTAGTAAAAGTCGAAAAAGCTGATAGATAAAACCCTTTTTTTTGTACTGTCTTGCTTCGGAACAGAACCAGCAATTGTTTCATGATTAATTTGGTACTCACTGTTAGGGCGGGGTTTTCCAGAGTGTTTTCTTCTTTCTGTCAATAAAATAGTAAACTATTTTGGTCTTATGGTTAATATCGGTACGAATGGTCAAACGGTTCGAATTTTCAGAAAACTCAAAGAATATAAAACGTCACATAGCTAAAGGTTTCACTATACATAAAATCGTTTTATAGAACGTGAACCCGAAAAAGATTCAATTAGCTTTGTCAACATACTTAATAATATAATCGAGTTGATCAAGTGAATAATTTACTTAATCGGCTTGGTCATCAAATAAATGTACAGCCAAACTCCAGATTGACCATACAAACAATACCTACTTACTCTTTCAGAGGATTTTTTATATGTCAGTTCTTCCGTTTATTGGATTTTAAAAATAAGCAGATCTCGGGGATGGGCCGAAGTATTTCAGAGTTTCTTCTCCCGAACTAACACATGATGTCACTGTATGGCGAAAATGTAATTCATAAACAGGTGGTGTGGGTGTTCGCATCTTAAATGGGTAAATGGGCGCAATTCAGGCCAGCGCCGGTCTGATTCAACACTTCGTTGTGGCAATTAGATTCAATTTGCGGGGCTCTATGGGTATGGCGTAAACAACAAAGCTTCGTTTCTCTTGAAATTAGAACGACGGTACAAGCTGCAGTAATTAGACAACACATGGAAAAAGTTTTTACAATGGGAGACGTTTAATACGTTTTCACTTTATGTTAAAAGGAGCAGAAGCAGGTTTTATTGGAGTTAGTTATCCAGAATATCCAGTTCAGCACTTTCAGTAAATTGTTGACTATTTTACAATATTGTTTCTGTATTTATAAAGAGATTTGTAATTAAAAAAAACACAGATTAGAACTGAATATAGCACTGGTAAAGGTCTTTCTCATAAACTTAAACAACAGCAATCTCCGGCTTCCTTCAACCATGCCGTTCATTTTGCGTAACAAACACGTTCAGTTTAATTTTATTCTACCATCGCCAGACAACAATGTTTCATTCCTAAAAGGGTTTTTTACGGATTTTGTTGTTTTCACTCTGTAGAATAAGAACGTATTGAGTATGGGTATACTTGCATGAACTATTTGGTTAATTAGTAATGGTTCCCTACTAATAAGCACAGAAGCGGCAATTGCTTTAGTATCCAGTATCAGTAGTGCAGTCAAAGGAGAATATTCATTTTCATTCCTGTCCAGTGGTAAGGCCCACAGGGGTGATACGTCTTCAGTAGCGGCCGTCGCGGCTTTTGGCTCGTTCCCAGGACTTCCCATCCATTGTCTCCTCAGCGCTAATTTCCTTCGAGTAAACTTGAGCGCTCACTATAGACGTCCCCAGGGAGTCCCTGTAAGTGCGGTTTTATGTCGGTATCTGAATGTGGAAATTCTGCAAGATTATTTTTCTTAGCATAAAAACTATTACAAAGATGTCTAAAGTTTACTTTGTGACATTCGAGTCAACTTGTGTATAAAGCAATTTAGAGATCCAGCTTTGAAATATTTAATAAGTTCTTTGTGAAATGGAGCTTCATAGCTTCGCCCATAGTTTTGAATTTAATTTAAACTAGTTGGGAACACAACATGAATATCTAAATTGTGTGGAGCTCTACGTGTAGATTGAGTGACTAATGAGATGGAATAATTTCGTTTATTTGCGTTAATGGCATACATTTTCATAATATGTTTGTCTGTACAATGTGGGTGTTTCGTTAGTTGAATTTCGCTCAGGACGAAAATCTATTTGGCAATATTAGTACTGAAGCTGTGCCTAATCCAATAAACAATAATTGGCATTGGCAGTAGTTTTTTACGCTAATCACGTTATTCGCAGCTTCAAAGGCTTCTACATGATCTTTAGCTTTTTTGTCAGGTAACCTAACTACTCAAATGAATAAAATGTGTTTAATATATCGAGCTATGCTGAGTACCTGTCCGAGGTTCTGTAATAATAATGTACGCAAAAAGAGTAAACTATGGACAAAAATATAATATGTATTAAGCTTATCTTTTATGATTTTTTGGGCCCAGTATTCGAAAAAGGCGGATGCAATTTTTCGATTTTGGAAAGATTATTTCTAAATTCTTTCAGCATGAGCATACAAACAAATAAAATGGCTATTATTCAATTTTAGCATTTCGCATTGCACTTATGGATATCAACATGATAAAATTAAAAGCTACTTCCGGTTCCGGTTCGAAGTTGATGTCACTGGCCCAAGAAATATATTTCTTTTTTCAACAAAACATTCGACAGGACATGTGGGATAATATAACTGATACCTACATCTTAAATCAAAGTAGTGAGAGAGAAACACACAGAGAGAGTTTAGAACAAAAAGCCCCAATAGTTTTAAAAGAGCTACTTCTATAAGGTTACTAATTTACTTATTAAATTATAAGGTATACCGTCGAGCACATTATCGTGCGATAAGGTCGAAATTAATCTGCAAAAAAAAAATCTGCATGAAGAAGGCTAATTTATTTTTCATTTTTAGTTTACTTACCTTGTCGCATTCTAAATTCATACTCAGTCAAAATTTCAGCTTTTTAGGACTAAATTGATCATTGAACTAATCTGCAGACGATAGAGATAACGTTTTAGCCATTTTTTGGCTACCGAAGCCTAATGCCAATGCCGCCGCTGTATGAAACTGGGTTTCATGATGTCAATTTAATGCATTTTATTTAAGTCGGCGTAAGGTCAACTCAAAAGAAGTTATATTTTTAGAGGTAGCAAGATTAGCATGGAAAAAATACTCTGTTAAAATTCGTCGCCCGAGATAGCGGATTTTTTTATTTCCTTTTTTCTAACCTTGTCCGGTTAAAATGCCTTTTTTTGTTTTGGAAGCTCGGAAAACCTGCAGCTCTCTATATCCTGACATTTTCTAGACCGCTCTTTCGGCCGGTATTTCATTTTAACTCGATGCCATCCCGTCCACAAGTCCCGGCGAAGTCCGACTCCCTGGGACTTAGTAGTTATAACAAATGGAAACTGGAAGAGTTCGCCGGGACTTATTTACGAGTCCGCGGCAACATAAATACAGGCGCTGGATTAAAGTATTCAGCGGCCAGGAAATATTGCACGCGGCTGTACTTTTCTGCGCGATTGTACCCCCTAAGTGAGACTTCCTCCGCTATAAGCAACCTTTCATAGGTTGCTTATAGCGGAGGAAGTCTTCTACATTATTTTGCCCTGCAATGAAGCATCATTTGGGTCATACATAAATGGTTGCAGGATGCACTGAATAAACTCAAACCACCCTACTACCCAAATGAGGCTGAAGGGGTAAAACATTTAGGACCCTCTCAAATTCTCAATGGGATGGATAGAAAAATTAAACATTATATTTTGTGCCATTTTCATATTCCTTTTGACATTGGAATGACGCTGACAGAAAAACGTAGGTACACAAAATATTATGTTGAATAGATCTTTCACAAAGAATAAGAGTTCCAAAAGAAAGTTGTTTTCTAAATTCGATATTTTTGGGAAAAACCCGCTGCAGAGTAAAAACTATTACGTCCCCCCTCTAACTTTTGATTCATGGGTGCAAAAAATATGAAAAAAAATCATGAAAAGTGAGTTTATAGCGTGCTTTAAAATGAAAAGATTTCGAACATAATCGGCCCAGCCATTTTTGAATAACTACGGAACCCTGCACTGAGGATGACCCGACATGCTCTGCCCGTTTTCAAAATGTATTATCTATTCAGAACCAGCTAGCTAAAACCCTAAAGACCGCTTAACTTGAGTTGAACAAACCAATACCGTGACTCGTTAATTTAAGCCAATCGGAGTAAACTTTTGTCTGGGTTTGTACAATTGGCTAAATATTCAAGTCACGTGACTTGGTTGGTCCGTAGAGTCAACAGCAATAATAGTTTAGTTCGACATTTATACGACAAAGTATTCAAAATAACCAAACACGACTTCAGTTAAAGTGTCATATTTTGTAGGATTAACGTTATCAAATAACTATGGGAGGTTAATTTTGCTAGATCTAGCAACTATTTAGTATAATTAAGTAAAATTACAGATTGTTATTAGGTTTTACGAGAGAAGTAATAAATAATATCGCTCGATCAATATTTATCATGCATTTTAATTTACGGTTGTACCCGATTTTTTTTCTTTGATTTGGGAAATTCTACAAACCACAAGCTTTTTCCATTTTAACTGAGATAAAATGTCCTCAACTTTTTTGTCCATTTATACGTTTTTAATACGAAATCCTATAGTATAACAAAACAGGCATTCAACGCCTAGTATGAAATTTTGGGGTACGTTTTTGGGTATTAGGATCGAGAGACTCTAAGTGGAATCCAAAATCTATAATGCTAGTTGCAACCGTAAATAGAAATGCCCATCTATAGAGCCCATCTCTGTTGGCACGAACTACAAAATATTTTTGACCAAGTTAACACATTCGGCTCGATAAGACACAAACAACGTGCATTTTTGTACTGCTTTGGCTCGCGCCTTACTCGTAGCTCAACGAAAAACAATGCTCTTTATTGAAACTCAGAATGCACGAATTTATTTATTTATTATTTATTTATTTATTAAAACAAATGTTTACATGACATTACAGTAGAACACCAATGCGTCATGAAACTAAAATTATACAATAAAAAAAAATACAATACAAATACAAAATAGAATATAGAAATAAAAAACACATTAATTAGATTTAGGCGACACAACTGCGTGGCTCCGTTGCGTCGTCTGAGCCGGCGTCGTAGGGTTCGGCAGGTTGCCCCGAAACCGCCGGAACACGACGCCCTTCGGCCAGAAGTCCGGACTCGCGATAGTGTCTTGGAGCGGCCGCGGCACGCGCACCACAAACGAGCTGAAGTGCACGTAGTGGCGCGACCGCAGCTGCTGCACCCTCAGCGAGAGGCCAGTCTTCCGGTGGACGTACTCCGCCACGTCATCAGCCACGGCGGAGTAATGCAGGCGTGATACGTAGAGCGCCTTACACGGAGTTGCGACCCGAAGACCAGAATTAACTGGTTCGGCGATGCCACCCAGAGTCTTGCGAGGCGCCCTGTGCACCTTGCTCTTCCTTTGAACCAGTGTAAATCCCTCCTTATCTACACTGGTGCGGGAGGACATTTCCCTACTGGGAGCCCGTAATTCACCCGCCTTAGAGGGCGAGTTGACTCGGTCAGCTGCGACTTGCTGCCCGGTGACGACATCGGCGTAGGCACGCTGACGTAGTTTCGAAACAGGGGGCGGCCGGGCGCGCGGGGGTGGCGCAGACGGCGGAGCGGCGCGTGCGACACTTGTGGCGGTGTCAGCAACACGTAAACATGACCCGACGCACGAGCCGGGTCGGACTTCGGTCTTGAAACTTGACGCCGCTGACCGAGTATTAGGAGCGCTATTCCGCAAACTGATGACTTCGTCGCGTAGCTCGGCAATAGTTAATTGTGCCGCGTCAAATTTCAAAATTACTTCCGCAAGACTTGTCTTCAGGGCCACGATATCCTTCAACAAGCTGCGAACGTCTACGTCCTCTGGAGAGACAGACGGCAGGCTAGCTCCCATCTTCACAAACTCCGGAAGTCGGTCCTCGTAATCCCTTAGGATCTTTTTTATATCCCCAAGGGTCTTTTCACCGGTTTCATCCCCTCTCCGGTGGGGAACATATGTGCCGGCAATTCCTAAGTATTGGCACAGCACCTGCTTCGCTGCACAGAAGTCATCGACTGTGAAAGTCGACGCCCAGGAACTTAACTGCACAGCTGTCTCCACGTCCATAGCTCCATCTCGCATCAACTTTTGTTTTTCTTGCAGATAGGCCAGAAAGTCGTTCACAATGGGCGCACGTTGCTCGCTCATTGTGAAAAATCGTTAGCAGCGGCCGGGCCGCGCTAATTCGCAATTAATAAATTAATTACTCATCAATGCGTCCGCGTCGCTTCGCGCATTGACAACGACTCATACTCACGAATGCCATTGCAGTGTCAATTATATCGGCGGCGTTATCGCAGATAATGTTTTCATATGATCCTACTTACAAATATGTATATAGGAGCACGTGTTGAAGAATACTACCGAATGTTTCGACTTTTCTTGATTTCGTTTCTTGAACAACACGGATGCTTCAAAGCGATGTGATGCGCTATATCTCGTCTAATTACTTTTTATAAAATGTGTATGATATGATATTGTTAGGATGGCGTGTAGGGTATGCAAACCCGGGATTAATTTGTATGCCAATCACGGGATTTCACATTATAAAAGAACGTGATTGCATACATTTGAATCCCGGGATTGCTTACTCTAGTCGCATGCACTTGGAGATAAAGCTTGCAAAAGGGGGTGCTTTCAAATCAATGTTAAATTTAATGAGATCGGACGAGACGAAGAAAACCCCAAAACGACTCTTTGGAGCTTCCGCGGTCTAGTAGGTACGAAAATTTAAAGATTGTCGAGCTAGGTAGTTCCTAACACCTGCGTTCGAGAAATGTGCTATGTCCTATGTCTGACAATTTTATGTTTTAATTAAAATCATCAATTTTTTTTTATTCGTACATGATCGCTTCGTCACATTGCTTTAGTTATCGAAAACGTTGAGGTCGTACTTCTTCTGATAGCCCTCAACTCGGCGTATTCAGAGTTCAATTATTGCTTCTATGATACCGACAAATTTGCACGTACGCTATAAAAACCTACAGAAGTATTTACGACAAAAAAATTGCGCGTGATAGGAGGATGATTCTATACTTTCTACAATTTATTTCATGATTAGGAGATTAGTAGGAAATTTTGTACATTTGGAAATGTCACTTCTTGATACAAAGCGTATTGTACTGAAAGGTATCAGGGTAGAATTCTAAGTAGCGGCTGAGCACAATCATCAAGGGTTCCATTAGTTTCCTATCGCAGTAATCAATAAACGTCTTATACTTAATCATGTCTTTAGATCACAATCGATGCGAGTTTTATATGATCTGATACAACACACAATTGACCTAAATGCTCATAATACATTAATGAATGACCATTATTTTGGTCACCGTCGTTAATGAAGATCAAGACTCAATAGCATTTCAAATAAATAGCAATAGAATAGCCCAGAAACATTATATGCTTCTATTTCATATAGGTACCTAACATAATAAGGCAGCAGTGGTCAGTTTTTGTCCTCGTGTCTTAGTCATGCTGGGACAAAAAGCTTCGACCTTGGAACACCTAACCGCATATCTACGCTACCTCGTATCTCATTCGGTCTATTCATTAGCAAATCATCTTTGTATACTCGGAGCAAAGTTTACTTTTCGAATAACAAAACAGTGAAATCTGTGTTACAAAAAAGACAATGTACTTCGTAATGTTACCTTCTTCGTTTATGTGTTACGTGATTATTACATAGACAGTCTCGATACAAAATTGAACACGATTCTTAAACGATTTGTTACATATGTTCAATATCCTAAAGTTCCTAAACAGATATTTATTGTATCACAGATACATTAGGCTATTATAAGTAGATACAAATCGTGAGCAATCTTAATGATATATTATTTACGCTTATGTGAAGTGAGTGAGAGTAATTTGAAGTAAGCAAAAAATATCTGATTATGTGCCCTTTTTGTGATAATTAGAATGTACCATCACCCACACTGCTAGCTATAGGTACATCGGTAGACCTTATGACATTTGTAATAAGGTTCACCGACATACAACCAACAGTGTTGCTGTTAATACACAAAATACAAATATATCAGAATTGAGAAACTCTCTATTTCTTTAATGCTGGTTAGGGCATAGTAACGAGCGATATAGGTAGGTAACAAATCGATGGTAATAAACTACTAAGGGCTTCATTAGACATTTGTAAAAGAGACTTAACTTTTTATTGAGAAAACTTCGAAGGCAACTCATTAACTAGGTGCTCAACGACTTTGATAATTCGAAAGGTCAGTTCTGAAAATGTAACACGGTATGAGCAATGTGGTGTAGAAATTATGCGATATTTGATGTTTATTTCGATGACTAACAATCTAATGGCTGACCGCCACCCACACGAGTGCAATCGCCACTCAGCTTTGACACTTCAGAATAACCTATTTGTCCAATATAAAACGTATCTTATCTATGAGTGTTAGAACTTAATTTTGTTCACGCAGGACACTGCCGCTGATAATAATATCGCACAATAAAAAATGATCAAATGCGAGTCAGTCTGCGTATGATGGAATTCGAGTGTTTTGATATAATTTTACATAAATTTCTGTAAACTTTACATAGTGGTATAATATGAAATATTTATCTATTATTCCAAATTATTTTATTAATCGAGTCATGACATAGTAATTCTCTCTTATTTCCCATATTTTCATGCCAAATTGACAACATCAAACGACCTAACAATTACTCTTCCAATATTCTTGCCTTAATATTTGAATGTTTACGTCCTCGTTTCATAAAAATATTCCCGCTTCAAATTATTATGGGTAATAAATAAATTCCTAAGGGGTATGATAAGTAGGTACCTATGTAGAATTATATACGAGGAGGGCGTCATAAGAGGATTCCTTTTCCTATTGGCGCCGCCGGTAAAGACTGGAAATGTTTCAATTTATAACGGGAAGTCAGATCTCGTTTCAAATCAAGCTATCGTTACACTTCTGGCTGCCTTTTCTATTTACTAAATTTCTCTTGATAGTCGTTTAATAGCAAGTTACTAAACGATTTTTTTTTCTTTTCAGGAGTGATTCACAAGCTGAGGATTAACTTACACGAATGAGGATAATAGTGCTAACGCGCTAAACGATAAATACAAACAATCGCTTTTAGGCGCGTTTAAAATCATTAAAATTATTAATTTGATCGATAAGTCAATTAGTTGTATCGCAACGTAAGCGTTGCGCCGTTGTCGATACGCGGATATCGATAGTAGCCCGCGCCGCGCGCGTCGCTGTCGCTGCCACAGTCGGTGCTTGCCGGAGTCGCCCGACTCGGCCGGCACGCCCCGCCACAGCCGTGGATAACCTCGGCCAAAGTCCGCTCCCGGTGAAGAGGCTGCACGAAGCGCTGCAGAGTGCGCAAGTGAAGCGCCAGCGTCTCTCCCCTCCCTACCCCGCGCCCCCCACCCAGCTCCACCCGATCCACCAGCTAGCCGTGCACCAGCACATCAAGGTGCAGCAGAGCATCGTGCAGCAGAGTATAGTGCAGCAGCACCAGTTGAATCTGGCGCATCAGTCACTGCAGAACCTGCAGGCGCAACAGAGTTTGCAAGCGGCTCAGCAGAGTCTGCAAGCGGCGCAGAGCCTGCAGGGAGTGCAAGCGCTGCAGGGTCAGAGTCCGACGGCGACAGGCGGTACGGGAGTGCCGCAGACAGCGGCGACACAGGGCGCGCTGGTGCCCCCGCAGCAGCCATCGCCGCGAGCCGCCTCGCCGCAGCACAAGACCATGGAGCTCGCGCTCTGTCAAAGCATGGACTCCGTCAACACCGCCACCACTGAGGAAGAGGTAAGTTTTGTTATATCACTCATATCCGTTAAGAGCCTCAACCTAGGTAAAAACCTGAATTCACCCGCGGGCCCCGCCCTGTTGCTCTGTGTGCGTGACAGCGCGTCTAGTGTCCAATTAGACATGTTTTCGTGGTCGATTTCTATCGAGCGAACTTCAATCCTTTGCGGATTTGTTCCCTATCGGCACTTGCAAATATGATGTAGTTTCTGTATGTATGATATTGTCGCATATTTTCATGTTTAAGACATCTTAAAATGCAATCTCCGAACTGCAATTTGGGTGTATGCGCCCTCTTAACAAGTAAAATTGTAGTCTCATCGAAATGTAATACTAAACGATTGATGGAAGGAGTGAGCAGAAGTTGTACTCCGCTACGTTTCGACCAGGCCTGCTACCGCGAACACCGAAGGTCGTAAATTTCGGAGATATATCTCAGTCACTCCAACGAAGGCGTCATTAGAGTGACAGAGAAAAATCCGGGGATTTGCGAACTTCGATATTCGCGGTAGGAGGCTTGTATCCACCTCAGTTTATAGATACGTGTTTACTTGCTAGTCATGATTTTGACTAACCCCAAAACTAGTACACAACACACACACGCTATGCCGCGTATTGATAATTTACCTAACTATTATTAATACAGAAAGGTGGCGACTTTTGTTAGCAAAACATCTGATAGTTTTTATTTTTTCAAAATAATTATAATTGCATTGATGTAAAACTCAAAATTAAGTACCCACTGTCAAAGACAGTAATATCATTATGAATGAATAAGTTACGAGTAAATGAATTCATAAAATGCATTGGAATGAGAATAAGCAGCATCTTAAGGCATTCACAAGCAGAACTTAATGTACCGTATTAGTGATTTGTCACCGTGCAATTGTGAGTGTCGAGGAAGCGACATCGCGTACTCTACAATAGCGAAACGCCGTATATACAATAAGCATTCACTAACACAATAAAAGGAAATTTTCCTCGCGCGGCTGTGGAGGATCGAAAGATTACAATACCGTCGCACGTTTCTATAATTTAACCCTTATTCCGTGCGATGTAGGTTAGTTTTTTATGTATATTGTTGAGTATCGATAGGTTAGCGACAGCCCTAGAGGCAGCGAGGCACCATGTCATGTCCGGGCCAGAAAATGGCAGTTGTTTTCTGAAAACGTTTCAATATTTTTGAATGTCGTTGCTGTTGATTTCGTTACCTTTCAGCACGTATTGTTCAATAAATCGATGCAAGCTTGAATTAAGTTTTTTGTTGCGATATTTCGCTGCCCCAATATTAAAAGGATCTATATTGCACTTCTGTCAACTTGAATTTGAACATTGTCGCATTGATACTTGGTCCAGAATTAATTAGCCCAAAAATGTAACATAGAACTCTGTAATAATGGAGTAGCGATTTGAAAATGTAACTTTAAATTCGATTTTGTAGATACATATTCGTTTTTTGCCTGCGACTTCGTCTTCGTAGAATTGGGTTACGCTTTCCCGGGGAGCTATTAAATTTTTCTGGACGAAAACTATCCTGATGTTCTTTCTCGGCATTTAAAATTATCTCCAATGGAGATTCTCCATATTATTATCAAATTTTACGAAAAGTGTTTAAAAAATGTATTGCGCGAAAGCGTAATATACAAATGTACCTATTTGTTGCTTTCGTATTTAAACATTTGTTGAATTTTGTTTTGATGTCAAACTAATTACCTAGTTATTTTGATTATGTAACAACTTTTCAAACGTTCATCAATTTGACCTTAAGGCAAACCATATTTGGAAAATGTTTGGTCCACCAAAACAAGCCTGTTTTTCTTTCGGATAAACACACCGATTTTGACGGGTCGAACGGCGCAGCACAAGTTGGGCGTTGGCGCCCAATAAATTCGATGACGCTTCAGTTTTCCACTCATTTATCCTTTATTTAGTGGGTACAATAACTACCCTTTGTAATAACATGAATAAAATCCTATTTAATGTCTGAAAATTATGACTCAACGTCAATAAAATAATAAATATGATCGGCATTGTTTTCTATCTCGGGTTTGTGACTTTTTTTGTGAGTTATTTTGAGTCTGGCGTTTGCTTAACAACTTATTGCAAATAATTGTTCTACACGTTTTTTAATGAGTCCCATTTGTCCGTTCGATTGAGAAGCAGGACTTGACGAGATTGAGGTCCAATCTCCTTTCGGTGTTTTCTCGTCGAATGACTTAACTCTTCGCTGCGGTAATCAGCTTAACTCTGAATTAACCACACTTTGTAAAGAGTCGTATAACCCTCTACCGCAGTAAACGTGTTAAGTGGGTAAACATTAGTTATAGCGTAGTACTGTGATCTCTTTTTATTAATGATATTCCTAATTAATAACCTAATAATAACAGTGTACAGATACTTAAATTTCAAAAAACATACCTTCCTAATTGCGTGTATAAAAACATACGGTTGCGGAAACTAACCAGTCAGTGGTGAACGAGGTGATAGCGAGATAATGATTCCCACCGTTTCTGGGCATTTCCACTCCACTGAAAACAATATTTTACTAGTGGTTGTGTGAGCTATAGTAGTATTTCATGAATGTTGTTTGAGAAATTTTCGTCAAAGCTGTATAATATATCTAATGAAAATTTATACAATAAAGTAGTTCCCCAATCGGGTGTAAATGCGACGTTACAATATAAATATTATGGTCGCGTCTATCCGGCCAAGAAGCGAAGGTGGTGTTATCGCGAAGACAAATTAATAAAATACTGGATAGAAACAGTAAATTACGTAAAAATAAGTGAGCCATGGCCTACACCTAATATAACAAAACACGCGAAGATTGTTGGAAGGAGTTAATGAAATTAATTAGATGATAATAGTAATAAAAGTGACAATTAATTTGCCACATAAATTATTTTGAGTTGTAGTTGAAAAGATTCTTAAGATTCTATTAATAACTGTAATTATTACTGTTACGTAGTCAATGGTAACCATGTTATTAGTACCTAATATTAATTTTAGATAATGTGCAAGCGAAATTCTTGATGTAGGTTTTGCGACTTTGTATCCACTAAGTCAATTTCCTTTTTTAATCTTTGATTTGAATTCATTATTCAATCTTTATTAACTATTAATCAACTAACTTTGTCACAATTTTCCCGTCTAGCGACTGACCTATCAGTAAATTGGATATCGGGTCGGATATTTCGTTCAGATTTTCAAAGTCCGTTAAATGTGACGGGCGTCAGGTCAATTATATTAGCGATTTTCCGGCCGCCCACCTCGACGTATCAGAGTTTGCCTGGCGGGAGCAATAAGGCTTAATGTCAAAAGTATAAACTGAAGTTCTATAGACATAAAGCTAACTTTGATAGGGAAAGAGCACAAAAAAATAGTAATGACAAATCAAATAGATTCGATTAGCTTTCGATGTCAAGGAAATTGATTTATGCACCATTTTGTACTTTGCCTTAGTGACAACAATATGAGGTTCCTAGCGACTTTCATATTGATTGTTACGTGACTGAACGACTGACTGACTGACGAAGACCAAAATGGCACGTGGATCAATTTCCTTTACTGTACGCATATTGTGTTAGCTAGGCACTCTGAAATAATTAGTAATTTCCAATACTTCAAAGGGTATCTTTGTTATCTGATATGCCTTCAGTTACTTACATTATCTATAGACCGCAACGACTGAATGAGAATATCCTTCTTCTTTCGATCTCTTACATAAAACTAAATTGTCTTATATAAAGCTTCTATTTTCGAACTTTTGATGGACATGAAAACATTCACAAAGCATAACTGTGGTGGCGGCACCCTAAGTGAGATTACCTATTCAGTTTGTCACCATAATAGCTGTTTACGTTAAATTCCGGTTAATGTAAATTATTTACCTGTGTACATTGCACGCCTCATGTAGTTATGATATTATGTGTTTGCTGAGTACACAAGAAGGATGGGCAAACAGCTGGTATACCACGAACTACCTAATAGTTTTGAGCAAACCCTCAACTACATGTGTATCTACATCTACATAGTTACCTACATAAGTGCGAGCTTACCGTCATGAAACTTATGAAACATTAAATTTGTGTGAGTAAATAATTGTGAACTCGCTAATGTGCGTTTAAAATGAAGAGGTTAGCGGGGCAACAAGAAAAATATTATTCTCTGTTTATTTGTGAGATTTGGAAGTGCTTTTCTATGATCTTCACTGACTTTCATATCATCATCATTTTCAGCCGTTTATCGCCCACTGCTGAGCATAGGCCTCTCTTCCTGTTCGCCATTGGTCCCGGTCCTGAGCTAACCTCATCCAAAAGTGACCCGTACTCTTTCGAATATCGTCTACCCATCGAGCTTATAATTATAGAGGTGTCTTAATATTTTTACATATTCTCACTACTGAGGTAGGTAAGGATTAAGTATGTGACCTGTAGCCTAACGAACGAGCTTTTCCGAGATTTTCCCAAGTACTATTGGGCTACTAAAGGGTGCATATAAGACATGGGGTACTGTAGCGGCTTACCATCGACGCAGCGTGTTTGTTTGCCACCGTTATTATAAAAAAGTTAAATGTTGTCTTACAACATGCGCCATTCGCTCTCACAGGCACCATACCCCAAGCATGCCAATTACCGGCAGCATTGGCAAGTTAATACTGATTTAACCACTTACCGACGCAAAGGGTTGGCGCAAGGCGTTGGGTGACGCTTTGCTTGTAAGGTGCATCCATGCAATATACAAAACCCATTCTTGAAAACTTGGTATAAAAACAACCTAAAAGTTAACTGTTTGTCCATTATATACGCCATCGCTTCCACTCGCACCACACCCTAAGCATGCGAGTTACCGGCCGCGTTGGCAAGTTAATGTTGATTTCCCTTCGCTTTGATGTGGCGCAGGGCAAAGGGTTGCCACGAGGCGTTAGGTGACCCTTTGCTTGTGAGGTGCGTCCATGCGATATACAAAACCTATTCTTGAAAACTTGGCATAAAAACAGCCTAAAAGTTAACTGTTTGTCCATTATATACGCAATCGCTTCCACTCGCACCACACCCCAAGCATGCGAGTTACCGGCCGCGTTGGCAAGTTAATGTTGATTTCAATTTCCCTTCGCTTTGATGTGGCGCAAGGCAAAGGGTTGCCACAAGGCGTTAGGTGACCCTTTGCTTGTGAGGTGCGTCCATGCGATATACAAAACCTATTCTTGAAAACTTGGCATAAAAACAGCCTAAAAGTTAACTGTTTGGCCATTATATACGCAATCGTTTCCACTCGCACCACACCCCAAGCATGCGAGTTACCGGCCGCGTTGGCAAGTTAATGTTGATTTCCCTTCGCTTTGATGTGGCGCAGGGCAAAGGGTTGCCACAAGGCGTTAGGCGGCCCTTTGCCTATGAGGCGCAAACCATCCGAGCGATGCATGCGAGCATTTGCTCGTAGCTGTCTTTAACGGTAAGTATTATATTATAATTATATAAAATTGTAACAATATATTATTAAAGTATAGGCGAGAACATTACAGGCCGCCTGATGAGGTGGGAAGATATTTAGTCCCTTGAACAATTGCTATTTTGAAGTTATCACATCCGCGTAGTTGTCTATTAGGTACTAACAGGAGGCTTGCATGTGTGTAGCTATCGCATGCACTAGATATTATTCAAAATTGTAATGGAATTTAACAACGCTGGATAGCGTTAGGAACTCACGTCCTCAGCTTTCGCGGCTGATGCCTAAACCACTCGGCCACTCCAGCTTAGCGGACACCACGGTACTACGGCTTTAATACTATTGGCCTTTGCGTCTATTTCAGACGATATCAGGTGTAAATGCCCTGAAGATATCGCTTTTGGTGGCTAAATAGACTTATGCAAGAGCGGCAAACTTTGCCACAAGACTGAAGGGAAGTTCGTGTCTGATGGTAACATGCCCTTAAGGCGCCTTTTTTCCCTTCTGTCAGCTAAGGTTACGAACCAGGACCCATCACAATACTTCTGACCGTCCTCAATGCTTTTTCACTACTCCAATTGATTCCCCGTAAGTGTCTCCCAATTACGATGGTCAATTTTAAAGGCCGTCATGTTCCTCTTGGCACAATCTTAAAAGCGAGCAAAAATATTTAATAAAACAAAGTGAGTTGATGAGTTGTTCCATAAAAATATGTAAATAAGTTATGTAATGGCCTTTTCTTATTTATGACTTCGAAATTACTTTCGTGAATCGTAATAGACAATGAACCGATCTGAATTCTCCACATACTCATTATACTAGACCTTTCCGCTCAGGAAACCTCTGTAGGCGCTGAAAATGATTTTCGCTAGGTCTGCACTAGAATTTGGAATAGGACTAAACTGAGTCAACGTTTTATCTTGCCGACTCAAACTTTCACGCCTAACTATTCCGAATAGGGAGATATTGCACAGTAGCCGCCTTTCAGAACAGTAAGTTTATTGGGAAAACCAAGGAAAATGTATATTGTTTTGATGCTTATGCTATACTTACTTAGTAGGCCAATTCTTTTTATTTATTAGGTCGATTGAGCACTTCTACAGATTCAAGCACGTTTTACGATCTCACGTGTGTGAACTAATACGCTTATCTGCTTTAGCATAATGTTTCTAACAATTCTATACGATATTTTGCTGAAGTAGATATAAAATACGCAATTCCGTGATACTTTATGTCCTATGCCTGTCTTGTACTAGGTGCTCGTACTAATAATTAAAGAATTATTAGTACGAGTAACTGTTAAAAATGATTTACAATTTGCTGATTTTATGGATTTCTTCTTTTTGTATTGAGTGAGGTTCGAGTAAATCCAGACACGCTGGCCCATCGATTGGTATGATGACCCGATTGACCACAAAATTTTGTTACAACCTGGAAATTTTGATACCATTTTGCACTTCCATACCTACTTATCCAAAACGTGACCAGTCGGGACCACCATAAACTTGGGACCACCATAAGTTCTAGTGTACTAAAATAAGTACAAATTACTGACAGTTCATTTAAAATTTTCCGTAATAGTAAAATTGTTGCTTTTGCTTTGTACGAATCGAATTCAAAACAAACGACCATTATTTTAATAATTAGGTTCATATTCCCCGACGCTATTCCTAATATGCCAGGTGGGTTTTGATGGTCCCGTTTTATCTATTTATCGTGCTACGCGTCACTTTCGCTCTTACATACTTGTTAGAACGTGACGGTAACGACGATAAACGATTAGACACGGCACCATCATAAGCCTACAGGACTTATGAGGATAAGCTTGAGTATTGGCATCAATGGTCTCTTGTATACTGTTCCTACTAAGTGTGCTTCATTACTAGACCAGGAAAGGCGGGGTGTGTCGCGACGCGGCGCCCCGTAGTCTGGCGCCGGCTATGGGTGTCTATTTCTGTGAACAGTCTGGGTGCAACTGCAACTGCGATCGCAAATTTGATAATATCTTGCTATTTGGTTTAATTTATAATCCTAAATTTCTAAATCAGGGTATATCAGAGCGGCTATAGTGCTCACAAACTTGTGAACAGGTCTCCAATTCTCATGAGAGTATTCGGCCAAGAGGCCTAAGGCGTTGGTTCAAAAATGTTTGAGCTTCGTGACCGTTCCAATATATCTGATGCTGACTACAGGTGATTCTACCATTTTCACCAAGTTCATAATAGTCGTAGTCCTCCCCGTCTGGTGGAATTTGTTTAAAGAGGTTACTTTTAGACTTCGTCAGACCATCAAAGTCTCTTGCCGTTAATGCTCTCAACTATGACCAGTTTACCACCAGACCAGGCCACTACGAACATGCTACGACCGGGACCTATATTCAGTAAACTGCAAAAAAAGAGAACTTCATATGTAATATGCCGCGGTGATTACAGGAATGCTTAACCTCTTCTACATCACATACCGAAATATCATCAACGGATAAACTCGCGTAATTAAATACGCGAGTAATTAATATACCTACGCGAGTTTGTCCGTTTATCATAGTTTTATTTCATGAGTAATCCTCGCGGTAAACGAAGAAAATATTATCATCAGAATATTTATAAAGTGTTATTTTGGGTGATAAACTGGAAAACATTCCTATTGACTAAGAAGCAATGAACTACTATTTTTTACATAACTAGAAACAGAATCCCTTAAGCAGTTACCACTTTATCTCTGTACTTTATAACTGATCTAATCGCTGAGTACTAGTAAAAGATTTAATGCTTGAGAACAAAACAGAAACTTGCTATCGTATCCTGCTAATGTTAATGACTGCCTGCAACTTACTGTAATGCGTTTTAGCTGACGTTAACTACGGGCACCGTTTGTAGAACAAGCAACTCGTCATTTGTTTACACGTAGAATAAACTAGTCGGCCGATTGATCGGGCGGGTAGTCGTGGGAACCGGATAGCGAAGACGGTTGTATGGCTTCCTGAAACCCTGCACTGGATGGGTGGTCATTCACTTTTGTTTCATAGCTGCGGTTTAGGAAGTACCTCCGGCTAAAGCATAGGCCATGTAATAGGTACCTACTTAATACATATAGACACAAAAGTTTTGTTAATGATACATCAGTACGTATTTAGATTCAGGTCATTTAACAAATTTTGTGGTAAATTTTAAACGTTGCATGCCAAATTGCCAACACATATTTGAAAATAAGAGGTTGCGTCACCGTTGTTGGCTTATTTACCTTTTGGTCGAGTTCATTCTTAACCCTTAATTTGGGAATTTCAAGAAAATCGTGCGTAATAGCCTCCTCGCCATTGTATAAAGCAGAAAATTCTGTCTTAAAAAAAATACAAAAAGTGGGTCGAAGACTATGTTCATTGTGGCATACATTGCCAAATGAAGGGCTAAATGTGTTCCTTATTTGTTTTATTTTATCATTCATACTGAATAGAACTGAATGGACTACGATATTGCCCCTAAATGCTATAGCCTCCAGTCGCCGAAACAAAAATAACGAATGTCAGATGTTTTCTTATGGCTGGAAGCCTCACTATCCGAGGGCGTTCACCCTCAGTGTTCTTGTTTCTCTCCCTTCTGTTTTTCCAATATTCGAATTTCACAATCAAAGGAAAAGTATCCGACATTATTTTTCGACAGAAGCGGTCAAAGCGTCTGAGGCGCTTACTGAAATTGGATAATAGGCTGGTCTTATTTTGATAATATTTAATAGACATTTTTTCCTTAGATTTATTTTTATTAGGAAGGATGGTTGCGTTTGCGATTTTGTAAATTGAAGAAGGTTTGGCTGTAACACGGAAAAAATGCACACGCTACGCTTCGTTCGGCAACGTACCTATAGTGCAGGAAATAAATATAAATCTACAAAAAACAATTCAGTCTTTTAAAATTTCTGAACTAATACGCTATTTAGCTTTATATATCACGCGCCTGTACATTTACGTCGTATATTAAGTTGTTCGTATGTTTAAGTTAGTGATAGCTTAAGTTTTGTAATTGAAAAATGTGCAATAGTCCTTTAAATATCTATTTTTAAACGGCCTTGTACAAGTTAACCTTTTGGTCAAAGCAATACGCTCTAAAACATCACTTTCACACTCAAAAGTTTCAAGCAGCGTCCGATAATACGCAAATCGAACAGCTCAGGAGCCGAGAGAAAATGATTACCGCACTCCACGCCGAGACAGCCAAGAACGATTCAGAGAAGAATTTGCTCCAAGTGGAATATAGACACCTCGGCTGCTTCAACAGTTTGTCCACCTAATTTGTTCGTCGGCGCTCGACTGTAAAAACAAATAGCCCGTATTTCCCCTTCCGAGCAAACAAAGACGAACCTATTTTCACTGAAAGGAGAAAAGAGAGGGCAGTAGTTTTCCCGCCTTCGCGCTCGCCGCGTGAATGAGCGATTGCTGGTTACGTTCAAGCTTTTGTCTAGTTCAGTTCCAATCTTGTTTGTTCCATGTTGCAAAGGCCTCCTTTGTCCATTAACAGAATAATAATTAATCGATGTTTATCTGATGTTACCCGGCTTAGATTACTCGCGGGAAACTTTTAATTGAATTTGTTGTTCGATTTTGGCTTTTTGACGAGAACCGCGGCCTTTAGGTAATTTTTAGGCACGCTTTGGGAAAGTTCACTTTATTTAATTTACCTGTCTACACAGATCTGTTTGGACTTCGAATTATGTAATTGGACGTCTGTCAAATATAAAGCAACTGCTTATAAAATTTAAATTGTTTAGCATAACTTAATTTCAGAACTTGGGATCCTCTTAATAGGTATTCGAATTTGGAATGTAAATCCGGTAACCTGACAGATATTCATTACCTACTTAAATAATATACAAATGTTAGACAAAGGTGATTCTTCGGAGACGTAGTCAGCTAAAATGTCACGTACGGGTATAATTCCAAAGTTGATTAATTCGACCGTATGAGGCTGCAATCCCCGCAGCACTTCATAGTAGCTCATGTAAACACCCAGCCATGCAATAACTATCCCCCCGACGCCCCATTGTGAAAATGCCCCACTCAGTGTACAGACTATAACAGATTCACCAAGCCACCTCCTGCGACTATTATGTTAATTCCGAGTCGAGTTTGGAATGACAAAATAAGGCTTATATTGAAACTTTGAGGGCGTACTTACACATGTGCTACAGCTAAGTGGCGTATAATACTCGTACTTACTTTATAACAAAGCAAGACTAGATAGAGTAGAGAGAGTACTTTAAATACTCATAATTGAATAGTTAGTGGACAAAATGTGGAACCAATTTTTCTGTCCTCTAAATAAAATAAATATTTAGATACTTTTTTATAGATACTTAAATACAGACAGACCAAGGAACAAATATTTGTAATAAATAAATACACAAACAAAGGGATTAGAACCCGGAACCTCAAGCTTCGTAAGCAGGAACACTAATCAAGTCTATAAACAAGGCTACTGAGGCTATATGTACTATATTTTTTCACGAAGTACAGATTAAACTATAGTCGTCAATAAGTTTATTCAGGGTGATTACGTTATATTTCGCACTGTACGTGAAATATAAGAATTTAAATACCTAATTACTGCTTTTAATGCTATTATGCAGCTTCAGTCAAACCATAATTCGTAAAAAGTAGTGTCAAAGATATATTTTAGTTACTAGACAACAAGAGCAACCTAATATTTCCTGTGTTTGCTACTTCATCGCCATAATTAAATATGACTAATATCTTAACGTTTTAGTAGGGGTCCAAATGGAAAAAATTGTGCGCTGCGAGTTACAGTTTTGTAATTTTTACCAGAGCTAGAGGGTGTAAAAATAACAATTTTTAGATGTGGAGGGAAAACCATTTCCCCCCCTGAACGAAGGGGGAGGGGGGTGAATGTGCACACGGAAGGGTTATGTTTAGTATTTTTTCGCCTAATATTTAGGCCTACTATGCATTGTTTGGTACCATTTTCATATAAAACAGACACGGGGAATTCATTTTTGATAATAAACATGAGGAGTTTCATACATAAAAAAAAGAATTATCGGTATAAATGTAAAATAATCACCGTTTTTATTTTGATTGAAGCGTTATATAAGTATTACCAAATAAACATATGAAATTAAAAAAAATACTACAAGATAGCATATTTATTGTAGTTTTTAAAAATATATACTTTTTGAAACTTTCCATGCAAAAATAAGTCGTAAAAAAAATTACACCCGTCGCGTACTTCGAACAACAGAGGGACGTAGCTTTGACTTATTGTTGACAGTACATTTCTATTGCGGGAATTTAGCAATTTTGCGTGAACAAAATGCTCCATAATGTCTGTTAGGGCAAATTTCCACAACCTGGGCTAATCAAGCAACCCGGGTTAAACGTTTATTTTACACGGAATTTGATAATTGATAAATTTCTTATGAAGTAAGTGACTGACCGGGCACTATACAAAGGATATCCCGGACATCAGCCTATGTGATATTAGAATGGCTCTTGAACAGCTCAAAAATAACAAGGCGTCTGGGGAAGACGGAATTACAGATGAGCTTTTGAAGGCAGGTGGTAAACCAATCCTTACGGCCCTTCAGAAGTTGTTCTACTCCGGAAGGGAGAACGCCTTAGGCATGGAGCAGAAAAGTGGTGGTACTGTTCTTGAAAAAAGGTGACAACGCCTTATTGAAGAACTACCGATCCATCTCACTTCCGAGCCATATTTACCTATAAGATGTTTTCAAGAGTCATTACGAATCGTCTTGCACGCAGGCTTGATGACTTCCAGCCTCCCGAACAAGCCGGTTTCCGAATTGGCGTTTCGTAAATGTTATACAGAAGACCGAGGAATATACTCGTAACCTGTCACCTGCCCCTGCCTCTCGTTTAACGTTTGTGGACTACAATAAGGGGGGTTACCATGACGTACTAATGCGGTTCAATTTAGGTCGAGAGAAAGCGACAAGGCTATACGAGTCGTATATCACTGTCCCTTTCCCTGAACTTAAGCTGAATCGCATTAGTACGTCATGGTAACCCCCAAGGCCTTCGATTTGATCGAAACTCTGGGCAGTACTACAGTCTCTCCAACGGTGCTAAGTAGACTACCGCTATGTCGAAGTGTTGAGGTGTTTATACGAAAGCGCCACGATGTCAATCCGACTCCAAGACCAGAGTTTGAAGCGTATTATACTGTAGCGAGTAGTCAGGCGAGTAGGTATCATCTCCCCTAAACTGTTTACCGCTGCACTAGAAGATATATGTATTTAAGACTGAACTGGAGAAGGTTGGGTATCAACATAAATGGCGAGTACCTCAATCACCTTCGATTCGCTGATGATACGGTGGTCTTGGCTGAGACCTTGGAAGATTTCAGTACGATGCTTGCTGACCTCAGTAGCGCTTCCGAGCGAGTTGGTCTTAGGATGAACATGGATAAGACGAAAACTCCCATTACAATCAGAGACTAAACTCGAAGATGTAGACGCCTATAGGTAATATACCTAGAACAAACTACCCAGTTAGGTAGGTCCAACTTTGAGTAAGAGGTCAATTATCGAATCCGACTCGGTTGAGCTGCATTTGGGAAGCTACGACACATCTTTTCGTCAAATATTCCGTAGTGCTTGATGACGAATGTAAATATTTGATCAGTGTGGCAACACACACTGATCAAAGACTTAAAAGAGTGATGACATACGGTACTGTAACATGGTCGCTTACAATGGGTCTCATAAGAAAGCTCAAAGTCACCCACAGGGCAATGGAGAGGGCTATGGTGGGAGTCTCTCTGCGAGGTCGCATTAGAAATGAGACGATCCGCAGCAGAACCAAAGTATAGCTCCATAGCTCTGCGATATAGCTCTCCAAATCACTAAACTAAAGTGGCAGTGGGCGGGGCACATTGCATGTAGAACCGATGGCCGATGCGGCGGAAAGGTTCTCAAGTGGCGGCCTCGCAGGTGGAAGGCGCAGCGTGGGCCCCCTACAAGGTGGACAGTGAAGGCTGCAGGAGTTCGCTGGATACGAGTGGCGCAGGACCGGTCATTGTGGCAATCTTTGGGGGAGGCATATGTTCAGCAGTGGACGTCTTTCGGCTGATATGGTAATGATGATGATATGAAGTAAACGTCTAACAATTTATTGTCAAATTCCATACCTATGAAATAAACTTTTAACGTGGGTGAACTGGGTTAGTTGTTTAGTCCCGGTTAGTGAAAATTACCTTTATCGTCTTTGGTAATGAAATCGTTAGGTACCTAAAAAATAACATTTGTAAAACTGATTACCCATTACGATTCATATGATCAGATACTATATATCATATGTATGATCAGATATACCAGATATATAATATACACGCGGTGGCTGTATACAATAATAGATAAAATCTAAAAATAGAATCTGAACAAATAAAATTCTTAATAATCTTAGGTTATTTAAAAAAAGAAGATCAGAAAATATTCAATTTACTTTCGTATCAATAAATATTTTTACAATTGTAATATGAACAAAAATATGTAGGTACATACCTAAGTACAAGAATATGTATGTAATCTACGAGCAGTTGCCGGCACAAAAGTCTCTTTTTTGAGGTAGGAGGAGGTTACGCGGAGGTTTTTGTTTGAGGTACACGACAGGTGCAATTTTTTTTTCAGTGTGATTTTGTATGAAAGACCACAAAATGTGTATATTTTTAAAAACTGCGATAAATATACTATCTTACAGATTTTTTTTTTTAATTTGGTTAGTTTGTTTTTTTTTGATACTTATATGACGCTTAAATTAAAATAAAAACGGTAACTTCTTTACTTTTACTCCAAAAAATCTAGTTTTTTATATGAGATTGGTCATGTTTATGATAAAAAATGAATTTTCCATATCTGTTTTACACGAAAATGATACCAAACAACGCAAAGTAGGCCTTATTAATTAGTAAAAAAAAAAAAATCGTAACCCTTCCGCATGCACATTCACCCCCCTCCCCCCGCGCTCAGGGGGGGAATTGGTTTTCCCTCCACATCTAAAAACAACTATTTTGAGACCCTCTAGGTCTGGTTAAAATTACAAAACTGTAACTCGCAGCGCACAATTTTTCTTAACTTTGTATGGACCGTGACCCTTACTATTTAGAATAGTTAGTGTAGATTGGCAGGATAGGTACATACTCGTAGTCATCAATAACCTTGTTCATGACTTAGCTATGTTTAATGTGTCCTCTATTTTGCCTAGTAAGTATTGTTCAGGTTTTTTAAACAGTGCCTAAATCTAGATTTAGTCTAAACTGCAACCGAAAAAAGTAGTCCCTTTTTTAAATCCCTGATTAAAGTATACAGGTGGCTTTTAACGCGATCGCCAGTCCCTGGAACGGCAAAGTGGGCGCTAAAAGGGGAGCTTGCCCACCTATAACTGTTTTCCGATGCGCTGAACACAGCCTCCATCGCCTTTGCACCTCGGATTACTCTATCCTTAAAAATAAAAAGGCAGTAATAATGTATCGTCCTCATACCACTTAGTGCATTTTTCGATTGGCCGTATTAACGACGATCGGCCTGTAAAGAGAATAAAAACACCCCTTGATGTTTTAAGCTCGAGGAAATATAAGGAATGAGCAGCGTTATAATTACCCGTGTCTTGTATCGAGTTGGTATTTATTGGAAAATTTTTGTATAAACTGTGTGTTTGTAGACGATATTACTACCATTTTTAGGGCTTCATCGTGAAATTGAAATGACATGTAACTGGCTCACAATTTATAGGTGGACTGTTCACAACCGAAACAAATAAAATTACTTACTAAATAGATACATGAATCCTAGTACCCAACGTGGGTACTGGGATGCTCCTGGGCAAAATTTCTTGGTATCCAAACGTGATGAGTTGAATTTTTGTAACATAATGGACGAGCAACTACGAAATCCTATACTGAGCTTCGCTCCACTTGTTCTTGGTTGTTTTTTTTTATATTATGTCTATGCTTACACAACTAGCGTGAGTAAATGAATATTAACTTCGTATTTGCAACATTCACTTGAAGAAAAAACACCCGTATTAAGACTGAATGGAAAGTGACAGTTCCAAAGTGACATTGCTGTAGAAACTGTAGATCCAAGATAGAGTAAGTATAGCGTTGGTATACTACCTTTGACAACATTACAAAAAAAATGGAATTTGGTGGTTTTTTCTAAATGTAAATTATAAACTGATCCGCCTTGATCACCGATCGTCGTTTTCTTTGGTAAGTGACGTCCATTACAGTTTACTATTATAGTTTAGTCCGAAAGGTCTATTTATTTTGTCTTTTATTTTTAATAAAATCAGAACAGTACAGTATCTTGCTTTATTTAAAATTGCAAGTAAAATCCACGTACATGACCTACATTTGCCGGTATTGATTTTATTGAGCCACCCAAGTAAAGCTATCCAGACACACAAAAATCAAATTCACATTGAATTATATTGATAGTGAATATTAAACGCACATAGCTTGTTGAAGATTTATTCTCTCTACCCGGTTAATGCCTTTGCAAAATTTACATAGTATTAAATAGTTGGAGTGAGGGTGGAGTAATTAAGAGTAAGGTAGTCCAGTCGTCGTACTATTATTGTACAGGCAACGCTGGCGGTCCGCCAGCTCAGACTTAAAGCTTTATAAATCGCTACAATATTTTATTACGCTGATTTATTATTCCGAAATTCATACGTTGCAGTAACAACGTTGTAAATTGTATTACGTTGTTAACCGTTGATCTATGCTTATGTAACCATTATGAAAAATGTCGTCTGCGAGATTAAAAAAGTCGCGAATCAGAAGTCTTTTAGAGCGAATGATAGAAGCTTTGGACTGTGACAGGGGCGAACTTTCACGTTTGCTTCATAAGCCTAACAGTTCATACGTCGGGGTATTAAACGGGACGGAAAAATCCGAACAATGTCGACGAAACCGAACGAACCGTGGAACTATAATCCAGAATGCAAGGCGGGAATCGACGCCCGTATTGTGAGCGGAAAATCGAACTTGAATGTCGCAAGACGAAACGCTCTTTGTGCACAATCAATGGCCCCACGATTGCTGATAACTTTCTTTGCAGTCTAGGAAGTTAAAGTTCGATCCCGCTGATGCGGCGTCCATTTTAAAACGGCCTTTCTCGCTAAGGATTCGATAACAAGCAGAGATTATTTCTCTCCTTTATTGCTCTACTGCACTGGTAAATGAACTTCGACGTTCAATGGTATTTATAAATACTGCGACATCGATAGTTCGATTGTTTTGTTTAGAGAGTTTTTTTTATAGTCGACGACTAAAGTTTCATTTTGAAATTCGATTTAATGGAAAGATGTCTAATAATAAAGTAAAAACTTTGTTATTTTATATTGCGAAGTTTTATAAGTTATCTAAGTGTAAAAATAACCTCTTAATTCAATTGAGCTTAATTTTCGATTTCCACGATGCAATGATCGTTTAATTCATAGGTACGGCGTATTTAATGCACGCATGTAACCTATAGGTACATGTACCGGCTTTGTATAGTTCGCAGATCGGAAGAGTTATTGCCCCCGTTCCTTTAATTGGCACGAACAGGATAGCAGGTATAGTGGGTTTTACTGCTTAATTATCACAAGTCTATTATTTAGACCGAGCCGCAGTTAAAGGTAACAATGGCAATGTCCCCGTAAATTTCCAAGACGTAGGTGCCGCTTTCGTAATTTGTTAACAGGAAATTGCATGAGGTGCGATAACATCGAAGCCTATCAGCGGGAACAATAATTCAGTGTTACCCGTAGGAATTAAGTTCGCGTTGCGGTCACGTACGGGGTCGTCTTATATGAAATACGAAGGAGCTCATCGGTCGAGCTCGTTAAGCGGAGGAGCGTGCTTTTATTACAGAGAGGCGTGCGCCACGGCGGTGACACTTGAATATTAAAAAGTCTACTGTGGGTCATGCATATTGTCCTCATCCCGCAAACAGACAACGGCCACTCGAATACGCAGCGCCTATTGTCGTGCACGCTTGTCATTAAGTATAACGAGTCTTGGCGCGAACTCGGCACAAAGAAACTTTGCAGGAAGACTTGGTCTCATTTTTGTCTCGGATTTCTCACTAGGGCGTCGAGGGATTGTTTCTCGATTCCTTTAGAAATATAAATCTCAATTTCTTGTCCAAGTAACTAGATACGATGGAAGGGTTTTCGGCTCTCGTGCTTCTATTAATTATCATTGAAAGCTGTCTACTAATGGGATTGGCCATGCTTGCCAAAATGCGGTGTGCGCACTTGCGCAGCAGAAGTCTTCTGTATTACACGATACTCATGTTTAAGTGCATACAAAATAGTTCGATTACATTATCCGCATGCCCCTAGTTAGTTGACGATGGAATAGCTGCTTGTATCCTCAAATCCTAATCCGGGCAGGATACTCCAGACGTGAGCGCACTGCGCAGGACGCGATAATGAGGCGGTGCAAAATCGCAGCTTTGCATTGCGCGCGACAAATTTGCTGATTTGGCTTCGATTGCCTATTGTTTTGTTCACGCTTCTACTCTCAAATACTTTTGATCAAGAATTGAATAATGAGTAATGTTTATGCGTATTTAGCTCGCCTAAACTGCGTGAAAGTTTAGAGCCATGATCGTTTTAAGTCGGCTTTGTAATAATTTTATCATTATTCACTTACTTAATCAATTATTAATTTTTATTATTTTGTTAAAGCCTAAGGATATGTATGGCTCCTTTGGGATGCCTTTAGCAATATATTACAGTCGAGCATATCTTGATGTCTAGTTGGGCGCAATAAATTCTCTGCAGTTAATGGCTTTGGGATGAATAGTATTGAAGTTGATGCCTATTTGCTTAGTGCTATCAGATTCCACTTCAGACCGTATTATCTAACGGAGAGTTGATTTCATGAGTTTTATAGCAGGCTTTTCAATGATGGAGTTGATAGACAAGGCAAGGATGCAAATCTACGTAAGGCTATATCTGTTTTCTTTACTTAACGGCATTTCTCCGTAATTTAAGTAAATGTACACAATGGAGCAAGCTTATAATGCATTAATAATACTAACGTAAAATAATACCTGCAACTGCAGACAATGGAAATAGTTACATAGGAGAATGATAGGAAACATATAAGTAAACAACTGAATCCGAGTGGTAGCTATTTCACTTTAATCGTTATTTAATAATAGAACACGAATAACTTATGCTCGCACACCAAAATGTTATTCTAATTTCATCACTCGGTAAACATTGCGCACCGATCGTCCCGTTTCGCGTATTGTCGGCGTTTGTAAATTAACAAGCGTTCAATATGTATGTGGGGAAGACGCTCTGAGAGACAGATTAAATTTATGGAGGATACGCCGCTCTCGAAATGTCATTAGCGTACAATCGCACAACCATTGCGCGTTTGTCGTATGATGCATGAAGTGATTATCATTCGGCACTAAATATGTGTAGATTGTCATTTTCGCTACGGAGTCAGAATAGAATACGGATTGTTGGAATTCTACTAAGCGCATTGAGTGATGATTATATTTGTTTCTAAGTTTCTACACTTATTTACGTATTTATCTGTATGTACCTATATATATACATATATCATCGCCAGTGTAGTACAATCGTTGCTTACTTTAGATACCTTACTTTAGTGAACCTAGCGATAACTATGATATTTTAAACGCCATCCCTAGACATCATCTAATGCTAGACATCAAAATGTGACGTAGGTACACTCCAGTGTATATACTAATTAACAACGAAAATAAACCTTATCTGTCAGTAAAACGGTTACTTTGACAACATACTCGATGACCACTTTAGTGGCGATGGGCGTTCAAAAAAGGTGAATAGGTTAATTTGGTTTAGGAGTGACATGTCTCAGTATTATGTAATCTGTGTCGTAGCAGGCGTTACGGCGGGAGGGTTAGAGTGGCTTTCGTGCCATTGCATGTGATATATGTATTTTACGGGCTTGTTTTCGCTACAGTTTGGAAGATGAATACGCTTGGTGCTTAGATAAAAGAGGCATTTTGAACTAAATAACTTTAGAGTAAGTTTACAGTTCACATTTGGACGTAATTATGCAAAATGGAACCAACCCACATGAATTTTTCATTCTAATTAACACTTTAAATCACAAGAAACAATGTCAATCTTTAAAATGACAGATTCGTGTGGATTAATTGGTTCCCTTTTGCTTAATTGCGTCCATTTGATAGTTACAATGCAGTTGAGATTACGTGTAAACATTTCACCCAAAAAATCGTGTTTGATTGCCACGTTGTAGCATAAAACGTATAATTTACTCATGGAGTAAATGAGGAACCGTGTAGTGACGGCAGGACGAATATGTTTGCCACCACCCCAACTCCTCACATGGGTGTCGTAAGAGTCAACGAAGGGACTGAAGTGTCACTGACCATTCATTGTTGAAGATTGATTTGATTGATTGGTCAGCAGCATCATGATCACTTCAGTGATCGGCAACCCTTATTATTATTAGGGAAATGGTAATATATTTACCACATCATTCTGCCAAATTTATTCAAAATTAGTCAAAGCCAACGTTTAGGTGAAACTGCTGCCTTATTAAGGGTTAATAAAACTGATCATCATAGTACTGGGATTATTTGGCTAGATCTTTCTAAATCAAATGTAACGTAATTTTACGTCAAAAATTTAACATCCACGCATAATACTTAATAATTAGATATTCTATTAAATATAATATCATACACAGAATAACCGATTTTTTAAATAGATTAATTATCAGAGATCCTACGATTTCCAGCATTTTTGGTGCAATGTAGTTCAATTAAGGAATATGGTGTAAGTTATTTATAAGGAGATGTTAAGCTTCGTAATTGTCTTACAACGTGCTATTACCTGTTTCAACTTAAACTGACCCTTGGATTCCTTTAACTGAACTTCAAGAGTTTTTGGTGAAATGAGTTAAAGGAATCCATGGGGTCACTTTTTAGCTGTAACGTGTCATAACACGTAACACATAGATGAACCTTAACTCACGTTCTCCTTATAAATAACTTACACCAATATTGAACTACATTGCACCAAAAATGCTGGAAATCGTACGATCTCTTTTAATTATAAATTGATTGAATTCATAATTAGACGTATGATCTTCTATGATTTTGTTAGATTACCTGACGCGTTGATGAATTATTACTGATCGCTAATGTATTGTCAAACACTGCGCATATGAGCTCCACCTAATTATTCGAACAGAATCTATGATTAACTGATTAACACATTGCGTATTGCGTTGCACTAAGTGGGTTAGTACCTACCGGCAACCTTGATGCAACCTGCGTGAGTAGACGTAATTGCAATAGTCGATCTTTATTGTGCGAATTAAAATGCAGTGTGCATCATCGTGGCTTCGCCTGACGTGCAATGAGGTCATTTCATTGTTCTAAGGAATATTTCGAAAATTCAATGGAATTTTAACAAGGGTTGATTGAGCGTTTATTTATTTACTGATCAACATCTATTACAGATGTAGTGCAAAATCCTTTTTCTTCGGGTTTTCACGGAAACATCCGAATTCATATTGCTGTCACAATGAACTTCAGTATATATTGCACTGAAGCTAATTGAGACACGGAGATTAATTCGGGCGTTTCCGTGAAAAGCCGAAGAGAAAGGATTTTACAATATATCTGTACCAACATTTGCCTATTCCTGAGTACTAGTGAGCCAATAGTGACCCACTGCTGGGCAAAGGCCTCCCTCATTTTCTCTACTCAGTTCTATGATGAGCTGTCTCTTGTATTTTTTTTATAATTATCTATTTACTGTAATAATACGTAGTAAGGATGGGATGATTGATATGCGAAACTCAAAGATTTTACAACGAGAATTATGAATGGCCATTTTTGATGAAAATAATTATTAGATTACATGTAGTGTTTACTGTAATAATTATGTTCATCTTTAATAATTTTTATAACCTTACTAATTATTTTTAGATTGTAAAATGAACACGCTATTGTTACATTTCCGTAGCTAATTCATCATCATATCAGCTGAAAGACGTCCACTGCTGAACATAGGCCTCCCACAAAGATTGCCACGATGACCGGTCCTGTGCCACTCGCATTCAGCGGATTCCTGCTACCTTCACCAGGTCATCAGTCCACCTTGTGAGGGGCCTACCCACACTGCGCCTTCCGGTACGTGGCCGCCACTCGAGAACCTCCCCGCCCCAACGGCCATCGGTTCTATGAGTTCTAGCTAATTATAACTTGACAAAATTAGATATCCATCAAAATCCTCATGAGATGGCTCGTGGCTCGTGTTCCGAAAAGTCATGAAGGAAATGAAAAAGTAGGTAAATTTTGTGTTAATTTTACTACCTTAACGTTATATATATACGAATAATGGTAATTATGAAATGTTAACGTGTTTCCGTGATCACTAAACTATTTGATTCGGTGCATAAATGTTGAAATAATGTTGACATGCCATTTGCAGAGAAACTGTTTCGCATAAAGATGCATAAACACTGTCGATTTCCAATTACAATAAGGATATCTTTATTACATTTCTACGGGTTGAATTAAGACAGGTATAGCCCATATCTTAAGAGAAATGCACTAGGTCGGCAATATATTTCAAAGAGACCGCACGTGTAGGTAAATATTCAGTAGCTGTACCATGAGTAGGAAAGTTGGGTATGCATTACCCTTTACCTAAATAACAAGTCACAGTTTACCTATCACGCTCGCTCTAATAGAGTGTGAGTGTGATCGATTAAACGTTAGCGCACACTTACTTGCCAAGATGCCATTACAAGGTACGGCTGCCGTAGCCGTACTATAAGTTGGAAAGTAAAGGAGGAAGGCGAGAGAATGCATGCCGCCTGCTTAACGTATCGAGTAAAACCAAACGTTACCGATACTTGCAAAGTCATGGTAGAGCCACAGGACACTAGGAAAATCATTGAATAATTCGCATTTTGGTAATCGAAATACGCATTAATTAGAAACCGTGTGGTTTAATTATAATCTGCATTCAATAGTGCGGGAGTGCTGTTGTAAATGCTACGAGTATTCAATTGATTCCGTTATTTAATTACATATGCTCCTGATGCACATAAAATGTACTTGAATATAAAGCTTAATTTAATATTCTGTTAAATGTTTAATCAATGATGGGTTAAACGTATTTATTTTATTAAATGTGTACAGAATCATCCGAAATGATGTAATTTTATTATTAGCGGGGTTCTGGTTGCGCTTTTATCATACTAGCTTGGTCGATGAGAGGTTTAATGTAAATTAGAAGTGCTGTACGACAAACTATAATAATAGGATCACTATCATATCTCTCTCTTTAGGTTTGACACTAAAGAGAGAGATACGATAGCGTACCTAAAATTAAATAATAATAATATTATATAAGGTCCTAATTTATTAGTTGCAGATATTTTAACACATGATACTTTACATTAAAAGAATTAACTTTAAATATAAATTAAGAAATCTTTTCATGTAACTTTTTTAATTTCATTTTCCTAACAAAAAACAAAAATTATAATTTCGTCTAAAAAAAACATCATGTGCATTATCAAATATCATAATAACACTGTCTGTCATGTCATCAAACGACACAATCCAACGGAAAATAACATGACATTGACAATCAAGTATTTAATTTATCGACGTTAAGTGGCCAGTTCCAGTTAAGTGATACGTAAAAGAGGTACTAGAATCTGTTCAATGAGTTTTCATTTAATAATTACATAAACAGGGTGTTTTTACATAGCAAATTTGTTTTTCCGTTTTCTTCAATAAAACATCATAAAAGCTATAATGTTTCACGGTTTAATATACTCCAGAGACCGAGAACTATCAGCTGTAAAAATATCTGCATCTAATAAATTAGGACCTTATATTTTAGCCTATATAATGTCCCACTGCTGGGCACAGGTCTTCTCCCATATATGAGAGGGATTGGGCTATAGGCCCTAAACGGGTTGGGAACTTCACATACACCTTTGAAATTTCTAAAACCTACCTAAAATCATATATGAAAAACTACCTGTCTCTTACCTCTTACCGTTAAAACTGCCGAACCGATATTATTGAAATGTAGTACGAGATAGTTTGATATCCGACAAAGGATACCTATAGGATAGTTTTTATTTCGAAAATCACCGGTGTGCAGACGAAATTGCGGGCACCTGCGGGCGGGGTCCTATAGTGAATAAATAATGTTTACCAACTAGCATTAATTAATAAGAGAGTAGCTCAGTAATTTATTGATTATTTTAATAAAATACGAGTACACCTAAACGACGGAATGGCCGGCAACGAATGAATAATTCTGAACCTATTGTGGGACTCGTGGCCGAGCCCTTTCTGAGGGGTGGAACGGAATCCGAGTTGTGGTGATAATCTCACGTAGCACTTTGGATTAGGTACGATAC
>JALPQI010011399.1:0-59553 GCA_025490895.1 Thaumatotibia leucotreta | reverse complement strand
GTTTTTTCTTTCTATTTCATGGGTTAAGTATAATTTCGTGTAGTTTTTGAGAAAAATAAAGTTAAAATCACAATATTTTATCAAAATCAGGTTAATCCATATGACAGTTTATTTCAAATGAAAGCAAGTCCATCAAAGCCAATCAGCGCAAGAAGTTTGTTCAACATGGCTGTCAGCTGTCAGTCGACGTAAATTTTTTCAAATCTTGATAAATCCAAGTATGTTCAATCAAAATTATATAAATCCTCAGAGTTTTTTCAAAGATAATTAAATTGCAAACGGTTATATCAGATAAAGGTAAATCCAATCCAAAATTTAAATATTTTGAAAAGAATACACTAGATGGTTTTTAAGCTGAGTTTGTCGAACAGGATCGATTTTTTATTGCTTTAGCCATAATAAAAATAATTGGCCTTTCAAATCACCGAGTTATCACTTTTTTTCAATAATCTCTCAAGTGGTTAGAGTGGATTTATCAGAGTCTGAAATTAACCGACTAAATTATATCTAGAATGTATATAGATAGTTACTTATGATGATGCTGCTGCCATCATAAATCTTCTTTAAATAAATGGTTAGTGACACTTTAACCCCTTAGTCGACACTCACGGGAAGAGTAGGAGTGCTGATAAATTCTAACTACCGCACCACGCGCATTCCTTGAATACATAATTCTCTCATTCTTAATTCATAATTTTCTGGCATAGATAGAGGCAATCCATCGAAGTCCTCAGGCAGCGCATAGGCGATTTTTTGGTTACTATGTCCATGGGCCTTAGTTCCCGCTTTCCATCAGGTGGGCTGAGAGCTCAGTTGTCTACCTTCGTAAAAAAAATGTCTAAAATGTATATGGATAGTTACTTTCTACTGCCAGAATGGAACCTGCCACCCTCGCCGCGTATCCGGTTCATCGCGTGCCTGTGCCGGGACTCGTGTAGATATTTCTGAAAATACAATAAGAATAGTAAACATAAATGAATGGTTTCGATGTGTTAAAATAGGGAAGGAAAAAAAATCCGCAAATATGTCGAAGTCTAGTAGTAAGATACTCTGTATATCTATAACAATACATTGTATGTTGTCCAAACAATTATTCAAAGAAGGTGAATATTACGAAATACCGGGACGCACGCAGGACCGGTCAGTTTTTTTTTTTTTTTTTTTTTTTTATGTTGGCACAACAAAGTGGCTCCACTCTACCTGATCGTAAGTGAAAAGTAGAGCCCAAATCGCGGCGGCAACGAACAGGAGACAATCAGTAACCTGTTAGTTGCCACCGCCTTGCTGGCCCGCTAGATGCTTCTTCACGTTTCGTTTAAAGGGTCCCAACTTATAGGTATGCGGAAACACATGTGCCGGTAAAGAATTCCACTTTTTTATAGTTCGGCATATGAAGGAATTGCCGAATTTCTTAGTACGTGTGGGAATATTTTCCACGGTGAAGGAGTGACACCGCAAACCGACACGTGTGGTTTTATAACGGAAAGGGGAGGGCGGGATGAGGGAAAATAACTCTTCAGAACACTTTGTGGTAATCTTTGGGGGAGGAATATGAACAGCAGTGGACGTCGTCCGGCTGATATAATGATGAACAACTCACGGGTATCCCAATACTATCCTATCACCAAAAAAGTTAAAAAAAATCGTTCTTCTCACGAAAGTCCGTCAGAAAAGGAAAACAGCAATCACTTTGACATTGGCAAATTCACCTTGCTGTGGAAACAAGGTGTTGAGCCAGAAATAAACAGGGTGTTCCACGAGCCACTGAAAACCTTGAACGGGGTGATTTAGTAGGCTATACTGAACAACTTTTAATATGGGGCCAATCACGAAATCTAAAAAAAATTGTCTTTTTCATATATTTTGACCGATTGATCACGACATTATATATGAAAAAAGCAATTTTTTTTTTGAGATTTCTGGGTTAGCTCCATAGTAAAAGTTATTCAGTTTAACCTGCCAAATCACCCCGTTCAAGGTTTTCAGTGGCTCGTGGAACACCCTGAATAAAAAAACTCACGGGTCTCTCTTTCGGTATCTTCCCCTGTTCATGCAGCTTGGCCCTAGCAGCTCTCCGCTTGAGTATGCGCTTGTACTGTCTCGCGTTGACGTATAACAGCGGTTCTTCGTCGGACGTCGCTTCGAGCTCGCTACAGTGGATCAAGTTGTATAACTCACAGGTCTCTCTTTCGATATCTTCCTCTGTTCATGCAGCTTGGTCTGGCACACGCTGACTCCCACCTTTCCGGTGACCGCACAGTTACCCTGACACATCTTACTTACACAAGCGTGGTGTGTGCCTACATTTTATCGCTACTGTAATTTCGTAATGGAAATAAGTGCAAATGCCTATGTAACATAAATTATACGGAATAACTAAACTGAAGTGTCAGTGGGCGGGGCACATTACACGTAGAACCAATGGCCGTTGGGGCGGAAAGGTCTCAAGTGGTGGCTACGTACCAGAAGGCATAACGTGGGCAGGCCCCACAGTTCTGGAAGACTGATGATCTGATGAAGGTCTCAGTATGCTTAGCACATGATTGGCACGTCAGTATGTCGCCGCGAGATAGATTGTCTATCTTTTCCTTAAAAGAGGGATGAATAGTCTATCTCGCGGCGACATATTGTCGCGCTAATTCTGTGCTAAGCCTACAGGAGTCCGCTGGATGCGGATGGCTCAGGAGTCTCAGGACCGGTCATTGTGGCAATCTTAGGAAGAGGGCTATGTTCAGCAGTGGACGTCGTCCGGCTAATATGATGAATAACTCACGGGTCTCTCTTTCGGTATCTTCCCCTGTTCATGCAGCTTGGCCCTAGCGGCTCTTCGCTTGAGTATGCGCTTGTACTGCCTCGCGTTGACGTATAACAGCGGTTCTTCGTCGGACGTCGCTTCGGGTGCTGACGATGTGCTTGCAGTGCTAGCTGTATTGTTGTTGTTCACCATCTGACATGAACAAAATTATAATAAACTCAGGAAACTGCTAAAGAAGCATTACAGATGTAGTGAGAAATGACTTGCCTTCGGAAACGTTCGTCAACGTCATGCTGTTTCAGTCTATCTCACTGAGACTGACAGTAATAGCTGTCATGCTACTTCAGTCAGACTCGGTGACACTGCCTGAAACAGCATGTCTTTACGAACGTTTCCGAAGGCAAGTAATTTCTCACTACACCTGTACTTGATTGCTAAGTAATGCTTCTTTAGTGGTACATAGTTATTATTAAGAACGATTGTTCTTAGTAATACTTAGTTCGAATAAAACCCTGTCAAAACAATTAATTAAGACTGCCGCTCCCACAGTCAAACTGTTGTAACAGTTTTGTGGGACGATATTGTATTTTCTTAATTAAAATTGTGTCAAGTAATTCAATAAAATAAAAAAATCTATAAAATCAAAGAGGTCGGTGATCTGGGTGCTTAGACCAATTGCCAATCGCTAACGCTTAATCGTCAATCGTAAACGAAAGGCAGCTAACTATCCTTGTCGCACTAATACGAAAGACAGACAGAGAGGAAAAACTACGATACGCTACTAAGCGTTAGCGATTGGCAACTTCGCTAAGCATCCAGTGACCACTTTCATTTATTTCTTTCGTTATTATAGTTAAATATCGCGCAATGGCATTCAAATTTAAAAAAAAAAAGATTTTTTAGAAAGTTACAATGGCGGGTCACCAACCACCACTAATCAAGTTAGTAGAACGTCTGCATCATCATTATCATCATCATCAGTCTACTATAGTCCACTGCTGGACGTAGGCCTCTCCTATTAACTATGCGTATAGACGCATTAGGAGGTAAATGCCCATAATCAACACGCTGGGCAAGCGGATTGGCGATCGCAGTAATGTGTCCGCTATAATGACGCTGCTGCCCATCATCAATCTTTTGTCAAATAATGTTCAGTGACACTTCAATCCCTTAGTCGACTCTTACGACACCCGCAGGAGTTAGGGTGGTGACAAATGTATTCTCACTGCCGTCACCACACGGCTTATCTCTCTCTATCTCAAAAACTAAGGTCCGACCGAGACCCATATTTTAGTCTCGGCCGAGACCGAGACCGAGAATAAATTTGATTCTCGGCCGAGACTTGGTAGAAAGGATAAAAAACGTACAAATTACATAAAAATCCCCAGCAATTACCTATAGTAAGTCCAACGTCAAGGTACTCCATAAACCGGTATTCGAATTTTAGGTATTTTTATCGATAGTATGATAGGGGTAGCTTACTTTAAATTATTCCTTCCGTTAATTTTAAAGTGAAATTGAAGTCAGTTCATGTCAATATGACACCAATAAAATCGCAGTAAATTCGAGAGATGGCGTCAAGCTCGCCAATTACAGCTCATTACGAATCTCGGCCACGGCCGAGAGTCCCGGCCGTTTTTGGCCAAGAGCCGAGAGGGATATCTCGGCTCGATTTTTGGCCGAGAATGCCGAGACCGAGATCTCGGTCGGACCTTATCAAAAACTTACCATGACAATATTGGGCTGATTCACTATCTGTTGCTGCTGAACCGCGTTGCCGACTCCCGCCACTTGCACCAGGTTACCATTTAAATTGATTACTGAAAAAAAAATACATTTCTTAATATTATTAACATGAGAAAACATTTGGTCGTTGTCTAGAAACGACGTTATTTGTTTGTACTCTGAATTTTCGTCGACTGACAAGCAAAACTCACTATAAAAACTGTCACTACTCTTAGCAACCTCTTACGTCAGTGAATCAGAACTGAGATACGATCTCTATTTCAAGTAGGTATTTGTTACTTACTGAGATTTGGTTGTCAACCGCCGATTTACTTTTGAGAAATAGGCCTCCTGGTATAAAAACAGGTTTTCACATTCTGAAACACATTTATTTAAGTGGCCCCTTGCGATACAGGCTTGCCTAGTGAGGAAACCACTAAATCCAGGCTGGCGTCACTTATAAGGTAAGTCTAACATAGTGTTAACATACACTTATACCTATTAACTCAGATTACTTAAATTGTAAAAGTTGCTTATCTTGAAATAGTACATTACGACACAAGTGCGCAAAACATGAAATTCGAAACGAGTGGCGATGTTTTAAAACACGAACGAAGGGAGTGTTTTAAATCGACACGAGTTACGAATTTCGTTTTTGCACGTGTCTCGTACGACGTTTTTAAGTACAGATGGCCCTCCAAAGTTTTGGACCTGACGTAAAATGACCCACTTCTCGCACTAGAGCCTAAAAAAGGCACCATCTGTACTAAAAAAACATTTTTTTTTTCATTTTTACATTTACTTGTATGCACGTGGACGCATATGTGCGTTGGTGGGAGTGAATGAGTTAATTTCTTACCTGCAGGTTGGTGAATGATCTGGTGTTGGTCTATAGCTGGCTGCGGAGCACTTGCACTCGGCTGATAGATGAATGTCTGTCCGTCTGCTGTTTGGACTAGCTGCATTGGTTGCATGTTGTTACTTGCTCCTGAAATTTAGGTTGAATTTTAAGAATAAAAAAAACATTGATCGGTCACTGATATGGGGTATTATCAAACCGGAATCAGAAAGGGATTGGAAAGTACTGTTGATACAACAAATGACACGTAATTTACCTAGAAAAGAGTTGTTTACAGATGTAGTGAGTGATTAATTAATCTATTATCTGTAAGTCTCGGCACTTAAACTAGGAATATATTAATATAACTATGAATATATCCTAGATTGACGTATACACTATTGTGTCAACAGTACTTTCGAATCCCATTCTAATCGCGGTTTGATAATAGTATGGTCAAGCAGGCTATTCGTTTTCCACTTGTGCATACAAATTGTATGGAAATGTGTAAGGCGAATAACTTGATTGACTTTCAAACGGATTACAGTTTATCAAACATTTCCGTAAAATGTTTACAACATGCAGTATATGTGACTAAAAATAGTACATTACAACGTTTTTCAGGACAGATGACCCTCCAAACTTTTGACCTGACAAGAAATGAACCACTTCTCTGTCTCACTCTCACATCATTGCATATAAAGCACCATTTCTACTGATAAAGTTATTTTAAAGCTAAGTTTTCTGTTGAGCCATAGGATATGTTCATGCCCATAGGATAACCAACTGCTTGTAATAATACAGAAAACTTTGGACGGAAATTTCCCTGAGCTTAATTTGTATATAAATAAAATATTCAATCATTAATCAAAATTCATACCTTGTAGACTGGATAGAGGTAAAACTTGTAATTGCTGAAGTTGTTGGCCATTTGGTGTCGCCATCTGCAAGCCGACAAATCTCATTAGTATTGTTTTGTAATTTTTTTTTTTACTTTTATTGCGCTTACTGGTACCATTACCAAGTCAGTTAACTACAGAGTGTTCATAATCATGACTTGATACTTTACTTGTATTGTAACCCCTCCCACCAATGAGGGTTTTTGATACTTTTTCTGCCACTATGGGGAGGTGAGATGGCAGCACTGAGTGGGAGTTTTGACAAATTGTCAAAATAAATACGCGCATTTGATTTTCTATATATTTATAGGTTTATTTATTCTGAAAACCATTACTTTAGGAATATTGTTTTCTAAAATAAATAAAAATAATAGTTCCAAGTCAATTCCCATGAAATTAACAAAGTTAAAGTAATTATTTTTAATACCAGTGACTTTGCGCGCCTGTTTTATAGCTCCGTCTTCAGTTCGACGACCGTGTATTAGTCGTAATCCATTACAAAATCAATTCTCTTCCAAATAAAATAGAATTTCAATATTTTAGGCCCAGGTGCCTATGAATAGTATGAACCTGACAGCTGTCGAGACCAGGTGCGTACGAAGCGCCGCCTGGTGGCAGAAAAATTATCGAAAACCCTCATTATATATTACCCTCATATTTATCAACATGTATTGTAGTATTTTTTTTTTTTGTTTGCTGTTTTAATTTTCTTTTACTTGTGTCTTTCACCGCACCAATACTTTTAATTTCTGTTTGGCCTAATGGTTGACTGGTAGAGAATGCCTTATGGCATTAAGTCCGCCTTTTGTACTTTATTTATTGTGCAATAAAGATTAAATAAATAAATAAATAAATAAATTATACACATGCAAGGGTATTATAAAGTAACATTTTGCAATTTCGCTGTTTGCCTCTCTAACGCCGCGGCCACGACATTGGTCTAATAACAATGTAATAAATAAAACTACTAACATAGTTTTATTTATTACATTGTTATTAATTGTGCTATATTACTAACACTCTATGGATCACTTCAGGTCTGAAATAAATTATTTTTATTTTTTATTTTTATTTATTGGTCTAAGGCGACCAGACCAATGTCGTGGCCGGGCCTTTCCGCACGCACGTATTGGCTAGAAAGAGAGGCATTCAGCAAAATTGTAAATTGTAACTTTACAAAATGCGACCAAGGTAAAAGAAATAAGTCTAATAAGTGCATTCCGATGAGTTTCAGTGCCTGTGAGGTTTCAGATTAAAACCCATATGGCGTCTCAGAAGGGTCGATCGTTCTTTAATACGTAAAATGAGTACCTATTAGTACTGCTTCATAAACTAGAACTAATTTCCAAATAATCTCCTATGGTCTATTCTGAGTCCCAAAACCTCACTGGCAATGGAAATGCATTATTTTTTTGCCACCCTGTATATATTGCAATAAGCACGATAGTATTGTAAACTGTATATAAACTGCCTAGGCGTTTGGACCTGGGTTAAATACTACTACCTGGATTTGCGGTGTTCCCAGCTGAGAATGCATGTATAAAAAAAGATGATATAATAACAAACACAAATATCATGTAAGATATCTTATATCTCTTATCAATCTATTGATTAACATTTTATCTGTTATATTTTGCTATGATTTACGCAAGTAATAGTCAGAAATTTGTAAAAGTAGGTAAAAAACCAGTCAACAATTAATCTAACTCACGCCTTGCTTGTTCTAATTCTAAACCATATTGTGCTTTATCTGTTGCAGTAAACTTTATTAATTTGAACTCTACCAATTAGAGTCCTTGAATTATAGCCAATTGAGAGATAGAGCTGAGGCTTCTGACAAGATTTGGTATTGTTTTATATGAGTTTTAATTTAGTAGTTACAATGTGATACACAAATAAGTTAGAACTAAGGCTTAATTTTTAGTAATAATCAGTTTTAGGCCAGAGCCTCGCAAGGCCCATGGTTCTACCTGTACTTATTAACATGAGCAAATTCAATTTTATTTTATTTGTTCAGAGTTGCATTTTGCACAAACTAAAATCAGCTTTATTTCTGGCTTTTTCTTTATTTATTTCTGGGCCTTAGGAGTATAGATAGTTGTTTCATATAGTTTCTTGTAGTATAGGCATAGTACCAAGTGAGTAATTTAAAAATATTGCAACAGGTTGGCTCCAAAAATACCTGTATTTTACATTTCCGCCTACTAATATCTCAGGGTTTGTATGGAACATCTAATCTTTTTTGTTGAATCTGATGTCAGTCCCATAGAAAAAGTTCATCAATATGACCTCAGAATTAACCCTTAGGTGCATACAGTATCATAAAATGATACGACCGAAATGACACATATCGAAATAAGCAATCAATTGCGACTGACACACTGAGCAACAGAGTTCTAATTGGCATTGATTGTATTACATAAGTCATTTCAGAATTAAAATGTGTGATACCATATGCACCTAAGGGTTAAAATTAACCCTCTAAAGTATGGCAGTGAATAAAAAATCAATCTGTAACAATTTTGAGCCTTGTGCCATGGGCATAGGCTCTGAAATGTACACATGTAGATGTGACTGTACCTGAATAGTAGGTGCAGTGGTCGGTATAGCATGGACCACAATCTGCTGTCCGTTGGGCCCCTGGATCATGTGCGGGCCTGCATTGTTCATCTGCAGCACCTGCAGCTGCTGCCCGTTGATGGTCATCACCTGGGTGCCGTCCGAGCTCTGGATCTGAGTGTGCTCCATGGCTCACTGGAATTTATTAGGTATTGTTTGTAATATTACTTCTTTGCAATGAACATTTAGAATATACACATACACTATGTGTTGATATTGTCTCATCAGAAGATCAGTGCTGACTCACGCCAGCATCACCCTTAGATGAGCTCTGTATGTCTGTTTGTTTGTATATGTATTGTATCGTCTGTCCTTAGTTCTATTCCATTCTATTCTACTGGTTAATATGCCAGATTTTATTGTATCCAGCCAAATTTTATAATATTTATTGTATTAGCAAAATTAAATAATGAATTAATCAGCTAACTCTAGTTAGGCTACCAACGCTGCATACATTTTATTTCCCAATAAATATTATAATAAATTTTCCAACAAACAGACTTATAAATCTTATAATTGTTATCATTTAAGATGAAAATATTGATTTATTTAATTTCAAAACAAGTTCATTAAATTGCGGTAACTGGAACGTTCAGTACACATACAAAGTTCCGGTATAATTAGTTTATAATGTAATGATAATGATATGATGAAAGGGTTAATTAGGTTTAGTTAACTACATTTTATTACACCAAAACGCATGATAACTTTATCACTTCTAAAATTTACCTGATGTAACTTAGGAAAAGTATCAACGCAAATAAATAGAAAGAAGTAACTTCCCAAAAATATAATTATCTTACGTGGAATACAAAAAGTACTTTGTCATAAGGTGTTCACGTCACTCGCTAGAACGAACGAAGGAAACGCAACCAAAATGGCCGAAATCAAGTAATTTCTTCAAACACGAAATACATTTCCACTTCTAAAATGAAACTTTTCTCATAATTCCAGCAACGCATGCCCATTTCTAATTCCGAAGTGATATTCAGTCAAAATGTAAACTTACATTGGGACTCCTCACTGGTTTTTCAATGATTGGTTGACAAAGGATAGACCAATGGCCGAAGTCAATGATCACGGGAACGCAGTAGATTGGTTCGGCGCATTACCACTCCCAAATAAGCGCGGACGTTCCACTATCCAATGTTCGCTCACGTAATTAAAATCTCGTCTATGGTTGGCTTCGTATTTTGGGATACCCTACTAATGGTAGGAATCTTCACCAGTCATAAAGGTTTGGGACCACGTACCTGTTAAGAGGCCTTAAATTTCAATATTTTTAAAATTGACTTTAATGATAACAACTAACAAACTCAATTTAATCACCATAAAATTCATAACTAATGTAATATTTTGTAGTTTTAAATGACAAACTATAAATTTTGGTTACTATAGTTTTTGTGAAGTTTAGACTAAACTCTGAGCCTGTATAGGCAAAATAGGTATCTATTTTGTGAGATATCATATACGTCATCAGCTTAAAATAACAGTCCAATGATGGACACAGGTCTATTATTTATGCGTATGGACTTATGGACCTATGGACGCGTTAGAAAGTAATGCCTATATAATCGTCACGCTGGACAAGCGGGTTAGCTATCGTAGTAATGTGTCCATCCATTATGATGACATTGATGACGCTGATGCCCGTCATCAATATTTTATAAATTAATGGTCAATGACACTGCAAACCCTTAGTAGACTTTTACGCCACCTACGGGAGAGAGAAGAGACAACTAATACCGTCACCATGCGGCCTTGGTCAGTGCCGTCAGTGGTCAGTTGGTCACCAACATTGACACAGTCACCTGCATCACTGCTGTGAGATAAGTATAACTTCGAACATTTGACGTAGTTTCGCTTCAATTTTTTCGATAGATATAAATACCTAAGGGTCCTGTCAAAAATGTCAAATGTACCTACGAAGCCATAGACGCTTAATGTATTATTAATTCATTAAATAAAAAAATAAGAAAAGCATAGGTAGGTATCTACATTGATTTAAGCTACCTACAGTTTCAATGTATTGTTAATTTATGGTTTGACAATAATGTAATCGTAATAATAATGGTATGTGAACTATTGAGATTGGAAAACAATTGGTAATAATGCACATTATTATGCCAGTTTTCATAAATATCTCCGTGGCGGCAACAGATTATATTATGCAATTTATGAGAAAAACCGAGGGCCAAAAATAGTACATTGTTAACCAAGGGTCGAGAGTGCACCCATTCCAAGATGGGTCAATAGGTCACTTTCACTCGAGTTAAACACTATAGGTACTTTGAGTAAAGTAAAATAATCGATTAAGATTCAATGAAAAATACTTCCTACCCTAAGGACACGACAGCAACTTTCGAAGTTTCGACTTCACTATAAGATTTAACTTTCCGATCAGAATAGATGAAAATTTTATTACAATTTAAGTTTCAGGATAAGATTAAAATTAATTTTAGTGAAAATAACGTTTACAGAGCATACGTTTAATCAGAAGAAAGGCTTATTTTACATTTAGTCCCCATATTCATGGATGGATCTAAATGAGCTGTGCGACTGTAGTATAGTGAAGACGTATTTTTCGTGTAGGTAGACTTAATTTAAAAGGTATAGAATTGCATCGATACTAAATTTTGCAGTTTTTGTCATTTAAAACTACAAAAGAGGATGTTCGTTTTTATGTATGAATTGAGTGTCTTCTTAATAACTATAATAGAAGATTTTTAATAAACTGGTATCATTATTGAGGCCATAGACAAAGGTTAGGTTTTGGAATTATTTAGGTGTTTTATGGGAGGATATACAAATTAACGAGCAATTATAATAATACATTAATTATTACGTTCATAAATAAATGAAAATATTGTAACGTTTACTGCTTAGCCTATATAATAGTCTGTACCACAATTATTTTCATTTTCAAAGTTGACTTACCTAAAAACAATCGAATCTATGTTAATAACACGATGAACTCGTATAACGAACCTAATAACGAATCTCATCATTTCTTTATGTTATGACATAAAAAGTTTTCTGTACTCTATGGTTATCATTTTGTAGAAGACGCTAAACACTTTTTGTTTTCGTAAATCTAACAAATTGCATATTGTGAATTGAATCAGCGAATGTTAATATTTAAAACTTCAAACATAAGATGTATTCGACAGCATCTGAAGATTTGAGCCGGGATCATTTGGCTCTACAAGTTACGAATTGTTTAAGTAGGTTATGTTACAAAAAGTTTTAATTCAGTAATTCAACTGTTTTAGTTTATTATGACAACCTATTGACGCTATATTTTGTTTCAGAGAAAATAGTGGAGAATCATCAAACTGTAAATCAATTACACAAGGAATTGGCAGAGATTGATCTCTCCTTTACTGCTTATATTGAAGAAAGTAAGAGTCGACTTCAGAACCTGCGCCTGAATCTTGCACGCCAAGCAAAAAGTTCTCAAGAAGTTGTCGAAATACTTTCTCAGAAGTGTAAGTATTTGTACTCTGATTACTTTAACTTTTAATAAAAAGGGCCTTCTGGTTTAAGACAAATTTGTTTTACCCATTCCAGTGAGAAGTACCAAAAGAGATATACCTATTATAATGATATTAAATAAAGTACTAAAGATGATTGTAATATGTACACTCAACCTGTTGGAACCCTAGGCCACTCTAGAACGATCTAAAAATGTCAAGTAGTAAGAGATTTCTTATAATCTGATTTATAATGTCAGTGTGACAAAGTTGCTGTGTGGCCTAGAGTTCCAATTAGTTGACTCCAAGAAGTTGAATTCAATTCAAATGATCTAGTAACATTGTAAAACTTTTTATGTTTGGATGTGAACTAAAATACAATCTGATAATGTATTTTTTACAGAATTCAAACCATGTCCAACTCACCAGTAACTCCTCGCAAGCAAAATAATATAACCAAGTCATACAAACTGAACACATACAAAGAAGACAATAATAATGCCACAAACAAGTTTACAGAGCGTCAGCAAGCACGCGCATTCATTTCATGGTACAAACGCATGATGGACCATGAAAGGCAGAACTTTGGCTTGTACCTATCAGATGATGCCATACTTGAATGGTTTGGCAGAACAATTAAAACAAGAAAGAAAGTTCAGTCATTCTTGCGATTTGATATGCAGTGCTCCAGGCATGATTTTACTACCATTGAAAGCATTGATAAAATCCAATTGAGGCAAGAAAGAATTGTTAAAATGAGGTCTGTACTCTAATGATATATTTTAATAAATTTCTTTCTTTAAAATAATATTTCAAGTTTTCTTTCTATCAATTCCTACATCCTCATTTAATTCCTTATTTCAATACAGTGGTAAATGATTAGCAATAGATATTAACAAAGCTTACATAAGATACTTAGCAGAATAGTTCATAACTGATTCTAATAAGATTCTTATTTACTTTTCAGAAAGGATGATACAGTTCTAGCTAGTCCTCTGCATTCACCCGAGCTAATTAGCTCCAAATCATCAGCTAAGAAAAGGGTGTTAAGATCTAACTGTAATAGCCCGGAGTGGGCAGATGGTTGCCAATCTGATGATGTCAAAAGCACAGAAAGGAAAAGGATTAAGAGCAGACATATTGAATCTTTACATGAGGATCAACATAATAGCTTAAAACGTAGCCATCCTGATGATGTAAGCAGCAAAGGTGATGGAATTGGTGATAGGAAACCGAAACAGAAGTGTATAGCCGTCACTCCACCAAATCACGAGCTCGGACAAGGAGATTGTCTACCTTCTACAAGCGGTAACACTGCATCTCATGAGGCTCTTAATGCACAGCTGCCAAAACTTGCTGTAGAGTGTAATGGATACATAGAATTCACTAGAACAAGGAACAACCGCAGTTCGGACTCCATGAAATGGGAAAGAAAATGCAAAGTACAAATCAGTTATTCAGAAGATCCATTGAATGTTGGGGAATACATCATTTGGTCATTGCATTATATTGATGAGACCAAATGCCGTAGGAACCTTTTGGCTGCATTTGAGGCAGCGGCTGAAGACGAATCGAAAAAGATCAAGTGATTTTCGCTATTACCTTTGACTGTTCTAGCATTTTTATTTTATAAAGTTATATTGTAAATTATGCTATATTTTGTCACAAAGCATGCTGATATGGCCGGCTGATTTCTGTTTTGCAATTGCACATTTTCATATACTTCTCGTAACATTGTGATATGATAGTTATATTTTTATTTGTTACAACATTTATTATTTTATGTATTTTGTTCCTGATATAAGAATATCTTTACATTTTGACAGAGCCTTAGGGTGTATGAACTTGATGTTATGGCAGTATGTTTGTCTTCCAAACTTGCTTCAAAAAAATTTAAATGTTGTTACAGAGTGTGGTAGTACCTCTTTAATATAATGTAATATTAAGTTTGACATTAAGAGAATGCCTTATGAAATATGAATATTGTGATGATAAGGTGTAGGCATTTCATGTATTGATTATGTTCTTTGTATATTAATATACATTAATCTTAGATTCTATGTAAGGTCGGCATCACATTTTGACACCGAGATCTAAGCGTCCATAGGCTACGCAGGCGAGCCATACGATTTTTATCACCATTAATTTGAGGAAAAATGTAAAATCTTTTGAAAATTATGATATTTACTTTTTTGAAACAACTTCATTTAAAAATGTAAGATATCTTCGTCTTCTGTATTCTAGTTATCTTATAGCCATATGACTGACTGATTACAAAGTAACTTATAGTTTTAAAACTGATCTGCCTTGAGGTCATTAATTAATCTCCTTACGAGATTTCCATCTTTATTTTGGATCTCTTTATAAATTGGCAGAGATCAAAATAAGTTAAATATTTGCACCCTTATGCTGTTGTAACTTATGTTTTTTTATTTGTATTTCCGCCTTCATCTTCTGGCCCCCAGCATACCTGAGAGCAAGACTCATCCAAGTCCACAAACATTTAATTTGAGTTTCTCAAAAACTTCGACAGATGGCAGCACCAGCTCTCTTGCTATAACAGAAAACCGAAACGTATTCGCATAGAAGGTGCATGTATTTATTACTTGCCTTGCCCTTAGAGTATGGTTAAAGGCGCCTAGCCTTGTAAAGAATTGCATATACCCGAGAAAATTAACTGGCGGTTGCTAAGACCGAGTGGCCGAGCATGCTACAGGCACCCGCCGCGAAAGCTAAGTACGTGGGTGAAATTCCCACCTAGGATGGTGGTGATATCTGTCTTGGTCTATTTTTCTTTGGTATATTTCATCCAATGTTTATAATAAACAATAAATTTAGTGGTACCGCTGATTGCCGAATATATATACCTACTAAAATGTCGTGAACTTTGTAGTCTTGGATGAGTGGCTCTCAGGTCAGATATATTATGATTACCTATAGTAGTCTTCAATATATGTATCAGTGTTCATAGTGCCCACTAATATCTGAGAAGACCTCTTTTGTTATGGCGTTAGAGTGCGTGTTTATATATTTTTGGGCACCGTGGCCGCTCCAATATATCTGATGGCGGCTGTACCTACTTGTACTCTGTTATACAGGATGTTTTTTAAATCGGTGTTGTTATACAGGATGGACATTCTTATTGGGCCAGTGAGGGCAGCTAACAGATCCAGAGTAGCTACTCGAAAATGGTCTTAGAAGATAGACTGGCGTTTATAGATTTTGGAAAAAAACGTATAGGATGCGAGAAAATGGTAATTTTTGAGAAACTTCTTTTTTAATGCCAATGGATCCTGTTTATGTTCAGGATCAAAAGCTCACTGACCCAAAACAAATCTACCCTGTATAATATAGATATAGGTTACACTGAACTCATATTATTGTGTTCAGTGATAGCGCCGTACATGTTCGCTAAAGTGAGGTTTATACGTGGAATACAATTTTTTTCTGAAATTAACCCTGGATCGATCTATTGCATAAATATGCTGGGGTCATTTTCTCACTATACCACCGATTTGCTTTTTTATTCCTAAGGGGTAGTTTTAGTTACGTAGTTAGGGTTATTCTTTACGAAAAGTTTAAGATTGAATAATGTTCATAAAGAAAATCGATTGCTAATCGTCATATCAAGAATATGTAAACCGAAACAGGCAATTCAGATATGTGCGTGCGTTAGAGAGGCAAACAGCGAAATTGTAAAATGTAACTTTGGTTGAATTAACTAAACACTTTTGTGTACTAACTTAGTACTGGGTGACATTATGTTAAAGCTAACAATTCACATATTATTATATACCCAGAAGACATTTAATTTAATTTTCAAACTTAGAAAGCATTCTAAAGTGCAGTTTACTTTTGAAAAATACATCCATGACTATTAAGTCACATAACGAACATCTGTATCCTTTAGTATGCAATAGAGAAAGCCCCCAACGTATATCTGTCTGTCTTAAACAGACTTGGATTTTCGATTCTGGTAGGTACCACATTCGCAATATTCGAAGCTCTTATTTTTTTATTTCAATTATGATTTTATTAGGTAAGTAGGTACTCGGTGTGACTGAAGTAAAATAATTGTGTAAACTTAGAATCCTTGAGAGTGTAACGCATATGATTTGTGTTTTGTGAAAACGTTTACTTTCGTAGGTTTATATTGGCGTAATTATTATATACCTAGTTATAGACTAATTACTCATTTAGCTTTAGTTTCGAAAATAGAAAGTGTTTTTATTGACTAATGCATTGTTAAAATGAGATTTAGCCTTGTCTTACGTTTAAGTTGTTAGTCATTACTTGAAGTAATGAGAGAACGGATTTTTGTTTCATTATGCTAAAATGTATAAGCTCAATAAACTTGTTAAAATATTTGAATGTGGCTTTCTTTTGATTACTAAGAATTGTTTTAAGAACCTATGGTTTAAGCCCGATACAGATTCAGAGCACAATTCTGTATATTTAGGTACCTACACGAAAAGAAATAAACTGTCGTTAAAGTTTACACTACCACTAATTAGGTTCATGCAGATCAAAAGAGCATTCGCTGTTCTATCCCCCTTCTCTACGAAATTCGATCGTTACACGAGTCGTGTTTTACATCTCTTGTTATTATTATTATATTTCAATTTATTTTTCTCAACTACCCACCAATAAGTGAACAGTGTCGAACTTTGCGTTGTATTTGATTTAAAGTTTAAATATAGTTAATGTGATTATAGCCGAATGAAGAGTGACTGTATCGGTTCCAAAAGCCATCTTTTATTGTGAAAACATTGGATTAAGCGTAGTGCTGTGACATATTCGTGGAAAAGTGACTTTAAAAATTTACGACTTTCTGACAGTTATTCCTTTGTGTTGTTATCAGCTTTTATTGAAAATGAAGTGTTTTCTGTGCAATGGGGATGACAGTGGCGATGATAGTATGATACAATGTGATGGATGCAAACGGAATGTTTGCTTAGCTTGCAGTAACCTAACAAGTAGCGAGGCTAGAGTGATGGGTCTAAAGGCTAAACGAACCCTGATTTTCCTATGCGATCCGTGTCGGGAGGCTCTGTTCCAAGTACCCCAGCTCATCAAATCCTATGATGCAGTGCGTGCGGAGTTGTCTGATATCAGGAAGCAGCTGGCCACCGTTCCTAGCGCTGGTCCTGTTGTTGGAAATCAGTGTCAGGGCACAAACAACATCATTGCTGAAATGATGGACCGGGAACGTAGATCATGCAATATCATTGTAGTGGGTGTTGCAGAGCCGGATTCAGAAGCCAATGGCTCAGCTGCTCCAAGCGATGAGTCTATTGTGCAGGAGATTTTAAAAGAGGCATCGAGTAAGGGTGATTTTGTCAAAGCAATCCGTCTGGGACGTCGTGAAAGCAATAAGAATCGTCCTATCAAAGTCATATTTAAGTCTCGCCAGGATGCTGTAAAGGTACTCAAGAACAAATCCAAGGTCAAGCAGCAGGTAAGGATTTATGATGATAAGACACCCCAGCAGCGGGCAGAGCTTATGGACCTGCGCCAGAAGCTTAAGGAGCGGACAGAGCGAGGTGAGGCCAACCTTACTATAAAATATGTTAGCGGAGTGCCCAAAATCATAGATACAAAAAACTAGCGAACCACAGCCCATACAACGATCTGACCTTTATGTATACTAACATATGCTCTCTCTCTTCAAAATTTGATTTGTTTATACTGCAAGTGAATAGATACAATCCTACCATCGTAATTATATCAGAGACTTGGCTACACAGCGGAGACAGAAATTGCACTTTTGCTATCCCTAATTATAGTCTATATAGGCATGACAGATTAAGGCGTCCGAGGCTCCAGGGCGGAAAAACACGTGGTGGTGGGGTTGCTATCTACGTCAAAGACTCATTGAACGGCATTCCTATCATTGCTAAAAAAAATCTGACCTATATGAGTGACGAGATTGAAGCTCTCTACTTAGATATTAGGGTTGGCACGTATCACTTCCTCGTAGTTGGTGTGTACCGTTCGGATAATGAACTCGACTGGCAGGCACGGGACTCAAAGTTACTTGATAATCTGCGTTTGGCGTCTGAAAATAATACTCTTATTGTTGCTGGCGACTTTAATTACCCTGACATTGTTTGGCCTCTTTCTCCTTTGCAGAGGTTGTCGGGACCTGCTGAGATTTTCCAACGTATGTTCCTGGATAGCAACCTCCTTCAGCTAGTCTCTGAACCAACGCGCTTTCGCGTCAATAACGTACCCTCCCTGCTTGACCTTATTATGCTTAATGATGACTCTCTATGTACCGGTATAACTTACCTGCCTCCTATTGGTAAAAGCGACCACTGTGTATTGGAATTCAAAATGCAATTATTGTCTCAGCGAAGTACTCCTAGGACAAAACAGAAATTTCTTTATCATCATATTGATTACAGTAAATTCAGTCAAGACCTTTCAAATGATTTGGACGCCTTGCCTATACAAAGTCAGCCTGTGTTGGATACCCTATGGACCGAATTTAAATCTGCTCTTGCACATAATATTCAAAAACACGCTCCTCTGGTTACAGTTAAACAAAAAAAATATAACAAACCTTGGATTAATAAAGACATAGTGGCTCTTACGAAGGAAAAACGTTTAAGATGGGACTGCTACAAGGCTAGCAAGTCGGATGAGGACTACAGTCGGTTCAGGACCATCAACAATCAGTGTGTCATAGAGACTAGGAAAAGTAGGAGCCGTTATGAAAGTAACATACTGTTGAATGGTGACAAGCAATTTTATGCTCATATACGTAGGCTTAGTGCATCAAAGGTAGAAATTCCGCCGGCGATCAGGAGTCCTAAAGGAGATTTACTTACCAACCCTGTAGATATAGCCAACGCTTTTGCGGCTGAGTTCCATAAAGCTTACTCTCGCGAACCAGACATTGTTAGGTATCCAACAGTCGAGAAGGTAGCTCGTGCCCAGAATGCGTTGAGCGACGTGATATTTACACCAAAGCAAGTTTTTGATATCCTGAACACCTTGGACGTTAACTCAGCTGCTGGTCCTGATAGTTTTTCCTAGCATTGTGTTGAAGCAGAGTGCAGCGGTTATAGCACCAAAACTAGCAGAACTTATGAACTGTTCCTTCAGCTCAGGTTGTATACCCCAGGATTGGAAGCATGCTCTAGTGACGCCTATCTTTAAATGCGGCGACAAGACTGATCCGTCAAAATTTAGACCAATTAGCCTGACCAGTATCATCTGCAAGTGTATGGAAAGGATTATATGTAGGGAGTTGACAAGTTTCCTCAACCGGGAGAACTTAATAATTTCAGTGAAGCAGCATGGATTTGTTAAAAAAAGATCGACGGTTACTAATCTATTATCCTGTGTACATGCCTGGACCAAAGAGATGGACCTCGGCCTCCCGGTTGATGTTATATATCTTGACTTTGAGCGTGCTTTTGACAAGGTTCCCCACCAGAGACTTCTTATGAAACTTGATCATTTTGGTATCCGAGGGAAACTTCTAAACTGGATAAGAGGCTACCTATCAGATAGATCCTTCAGTGTGCGTGTCGGCGACTGTATGTCTCAGCCACTTCGTGTTCTAAGTGGAGTACCGCAGGGATCTGTTTTATCACCAGCCCTTTTCGGAATATTCGTAACTGACTTAATAGCCCTAATAGAGTCAGAATCGTGTTTCTTCGCAGATGATGGGAAATTCTTCGCCAACCCTCTCATTTCCTCAGGCCAGCTCCAAGCGGATCTGGATCGACTAGTGGAGTGGACTTCGCAGTGGATACTCAAATTGAATGTCGCTAAATGCACGGTTCTGCACCTTGGTAAGAAAAATCCCATGGTCCAATACACGATAGGGAGCTCCCCCATTGCGGCGGTGACAAGTCAGAAGGATCTCGGTGTGACAATCACAAATAACTTGAAGTGGGCTGAGCACATAAATAATATTGTCAAAAAGGCAAACTCGTTTTTATATGTCATTAAGCGCTCATTTCAATGCGTGTCAGTTGAAGTTTTTGTAAAGATTTATAAGACATATGTTCGGCCTCTTCTTGAATACGCGTTCCAGGTGTGGAGTCCGTATTTCGTCAAAGATATAGACATTTTGGAGAGTGTCCAGCGAAGAGCCACTAAAATCCCTTTTAAGCTGAAACGTCTACCATATGAAGAGAGGCTAAAGGTTTTGAAGTTGCCCACACTTAAAGCAAGAAGAGCAAGAGGAGACCTTATTGAGTGTTTCAAGATCGTTACCCACTGTTACAACCTCCCCGACATTCACAACATAGTCTGTATGAGAACAGTCAGCCGCGATACCCGAGGTCACAGCCTAAAAATTGTCCGTACTTCCACTAACACTAAAGCTGCATACCACTCGCTGTCTAACCGTGTTGTGGTGGCTTGGAATAGCTTACCGGACAGTGTAGTCACTGCTCCCTCAGTTAATGCTTTTAAAAACCGACTTGACAAATGGCTTTTGGACAATAAATTGGACTAATAATTTATTCGAGCTCTGTGATGTGAAGTGACTTTTGTGAAATTTACCAACTTGAACTATATATTAACTTTTTTTTTTTTTTTTGGACACTGTGTGACATAGGCACATCAGCTAAAAGCTGCTCGCCTATAATAAATAATAATAATATTTAAAATCAATTTTATGTTTTTTTTTTAATGCATGTTAGTTGTAAGATGCACCATGATTGTTTGAAAAATTATTCCCGCCAAGTTTCTTACCGGTTCTTCTTGGGTCAGCGGTGTAGGGTTCGAACCGGAAGTAGTTTCAATACCTAGACGATTCAAAAGAGTTTGTTGCTGTTCCAATTTGAATAAAGAATTATTTGACTTTGACTTTGACGTGATTCGTTGATTTCGTAGAGTGGGGGATAGAACAGCGAATGCTCTTTTGGTCTGCATGCACCTTTACCTATATTTTTACTTGCCTGATTTATCCACAATGTCAATAGGTACAGGGTAGATTAAGTGCAGTGGCGAAAAAATACCTAATCTACCTTGTAGTACAAATTGCGTGCGTGTTTTAAGGTGCATTCAGACCAAACGAGCATTCGCTATTCTATCCCCCACTCTACGAAATCAACGAATCACGTTTTGTGTAACGATCGAATTTTGTAGAGTAGGGGGTTAGAATAGCGAATGCTCGTTTGGTCTGAATGCACCTTAAGGCTAAAGCCAGCCATAAAATAGCGATAATTTCTGAAAATATTACCTATCAAATCAAAAAAATATTGAAGTGAATCCCTATTTCATAATGGACACATTACTGCGATCGCCAATCTGCTTGCCCAGCGTGGCGATTATGGGCAATTGGGCATTACCTCCTAATGCGTCCATAGGTACTTTACGCATAAGTAATAGGAGAGGCTTACGGGCAACAGTGGACATAGGCTGAAGATGAGAAACGCCTTTTAAAATACCTATCTATCCAATATTATATCTCAAATTAGGGTTAATCTGAAATAAAAAATCACTCCCCACTTTACATACATTTGAATTTTTTAACCGACTTCAAAAAAAGGAGAACGTTCTCATTCTCAATTCGACAGATTTTTTTTTGTTCTATGTATGTTACCCGATATCTCCGAGAATTGAACCGATTTTTTTTGTGATCAAACGTGTATACAGGGTGTTTTCAAATTAGTCACGGATACCTTAGGGTATGCATGTGTTCATGATAAGGAATCATTTTACTTATGGGACTCATATCGAAAAATCGAAAAAATAAAATCACTTTCTATGAAATGTTGATCACCCGATGAAACCACTTTGTATGAAAAGGCGATTTTTTTTTTTCAAGATTTCGATATGAGTCTCATAAGGAAAGTTGTCAGTTATCATGAACACATGCATATCCTAAGGTATCCGTGACTAATTTGAAAGCACCTTATAGACATAGTCCCGTTGGCACCAAGTTGGGGTCTGATGATGGGATATTGGAGAAGTCGAGGGATCTCTTATCTCTTCAAATGTTATAGGTACATGGATGGCACTTTTGGTAATTTTCATTCATTTACAAGAATTTGCATTAAGAAAGTATGATTTGATGATAGGAAACCAATGATGGTAATCACAGATGATAGGGTCTTGGAGAAATCCGTTGGTTTTTAAATTTTTAATTTGGTAATTATTGTTGAAACATCAGCTTGTCATTCAAAATATCAAGTTCCAAATTAATGAATGTTTTGGTAAGACTTGATAAAAATAACAACTTTTTTTCTAGCTAGTTATAGGCGGCGAGATAAGCAATAAAACCATGAGTGTAAATATATAATTCGATATCCTTTTTTATTCAATATAGTATACAATGGGTTCATATAACACAATAATGTTATAAAAAAACTTCAAATACGTAATAATTATCACTCACGTTGCTTTCATAAACACAAGTACAGATAGCAACAAAAGTAGATTTGAAAACTATAATGCTCAATTATATAATCACAATAGTAAACTGGCGAACATACATTAGCTATCATACAAGCTTGGTAGGTATATGTATGATTAACTTTTTAATGGGAGAATGTACCATCGCTCACACTAATAGTGATACATTGGTAAACCTTATATCTATTATAAAATAGACCATAGATGTACAATTTAGTGTTGCTGTTTGTACCACAATTCAAGCCTCATTAAATGATTCTTTTTTTGCACAGTAGGTACTAACGGCAGATTTAATGTCATTCATCATCATCAGCCTATGTTAGTCCACTGCTGGACGTAGGCCTCTCCTATTGACTATGCGTATAGACGCATTAGGAGGTAAATGCCCATAATCGCCACGCTGGGCAAGCGGATTGGCGATCGCAGTAATGTGTCCATTATGATTTGATGACGCTGCTGCCCATCATCAATATTTTATCAAAGAGTGGTCAGTGACACTTCAATCCCTTAGTCGACTCTTACGACACCCGCAGGAGGAGTTGGGGTGGTGATAAATGTATTCTTACTGCCGTCACCACACGGCCAACAGATATATTGTAGCGTCTGGAGCGCTGAAAAATATCTGCTATGCTATTCTCTTATTCACACATTCGACGCTGCGTTCGTCAACGAGCTCGACGACGAGACAGCCTTCACTTCACACGCTGCGAAAAACGGTATTCACTAACATAGAACAGCTCGTCGTCGAACTGTAGCGGTAACTATCGACGCAGTGTAGTTCCAGCTCACGCCGCATTCGTCGCCGAGAGCTAGTGTCGTTTAAAGTGCATTAGTGAATACCATTTTTTAGGCTCGACGCTGCCGCAGCGCTGACACAGCGCTGACACAGCGCTGTTAGCAAGGCGGTTTCCTTAGTGAATAACACTGCTGAACACGCCTTTATTCTCATAACGATAGACGCGTGTTCAGATATTTTTGAACGCTCCGGATTTTACGATATATCTGATGGCGATTGTACAACAAGAAACTGCGAACGTAAATAGCAATTTTAGAAAGAAATTAACAAGAATTACCTGCCTCTGGCGAGATTTAAGTGGCTGTAGATAGTATATGTAGTCCACTGTTCTTCCAATTTGCTTGGAGAGATGAGAGAACTTCCCATACCAGGCGCGGATCCAACGGGGGGGCAATAGGGGCACTTGTCCCCCGACACTGGACTTATGTATGCCTAGGTGCTGTTTTAAGTAGTCATATCATAGGTCATTGCCCCCCCCCCCTCAACGAAGTCCTGGATCCGTGCCTGTCCAATACATCAGTAAATATTTCTCAAACATGTATACCTAGCGACATCTACCGTAAGCTTTGAGTATTAAAACAATTTTTAAGTTTAAAGGCTGTGCTACACTGTGCACGTGCGCGTGACGTGCAAGCGGAATGCCATCTACTATGATACGGGCACACGCATTCGGTTTGGCGTGGCCTTAAGGGTGCGGCTCCACTGACGCGGAGAGGAGCGGAGATGTGCAAAATTGGCCAATGAGACCGCATCACAGTGTTTCGAGTTTTGAATTTGAAGAATGTAATTTGTCAATCTCCGCTAATACTCAAAGACCGTAAGCGCGTTACACTAGGGGGTTTCGACTGAGGCAGAATTATTATTTCTTACAAATTTTCTTCATTTCGTGGCCAGCCTAGTTGATTTATCAATTACAAAATTAAGGTTTCCTAATATAGTCGGTAAAAAATGATAAGTATTTCCTTTGCTCTCACTTATAGGTATACATGCGCTAGGGGGCAATTTTTTACTTTCGGGCGGGGCGCTCGAATCTACCCAATTGGCTAGGCAGTTAAAAAACAATTAAAAACATGATTTTAAAAATATTAACTGCAATTATTTGAAAACAAGGAGTACATATTGGCAACTAATACTGAGCATTAAAAAGTTTTAAAAAACTGAATTTAAATATGGTTCTTGTAAAATACTGCTTTTGAGCGCTTCAGTTTTGAAATATTGTGATGTTGATTGTTGTTGAATAACAGCCTTATTTTATTTATATTTTCTCCTGCAATAATAATAATGATTGCAACAATCACCCTATAATGTTTTAAATAAGGTAGAAAATCAAATGTATGACCAACTTGAAAATTTAAAGGCTTGCTTCTGAATTTCCCCATTGTAAGAATATAATTATTCGTAAATACAACACTGAATAGTAACTATTGAGCAGAGTACAAAAATCAGATCTAAAACTACACAAATCGTGGCACCGTAATGGCTTATAATTATAGTTTATAATACTAATTCAGGCATAAACACTAACATTGTGACTAACTAACATGATAACAATGTGTAAACAAACTCATTTCTTATCTCACTTCTGTCGAGGCTTTGACTTTATTCTTGTGGAACTATTGCAGGTATATTTTATATGAAGAACCACACCATAATCACCATGCTTAAAAATATCTGATCATGCGCTCTTAACACTATGACAACATTGACAACAGAGGACTGTATACATATTTGTGAGCACCCTGGCCGCGCCGTTAGCGACTGTACTTAACTGCTCAGAGGAAAAATATGGAATGTTCATTTGTTTCCTTTGTTTCTGGCTTTGAAAATATATTCTGACATAGCGACGCTTATCATGAAAAAATTGAACAACGCTGCATCTCAAGACACTATTTTGTCATAATTTCAGGCGCGTACTATTTAGCGTTGTTCATGATAAGCAACGATAATAGGTAGGTACTTTTATACTCAAAAAAGGTCACACTATAATTATACAGCATACTATCGTAAATTTCGTCTCTGTTACTCTAAAGGTGCATTCAAACCAAAAGAGCATTCGCTATTCTAACCCCCCCACTCTACGAAATTCAATCTTTCACAAAACGTGATTGGTTGATTTCGTAGAACGGGGGATAGAACAGCGAATGCTCTTTTGGTTTGAACGCACCTTAATAATGCAAGAGCCTAAAAATGGACATTTTAAATCATTGTTATGGTATTTTGTGTGCGACAGAGGCGCCCTCTTTACGGTGAAATGGTGGTTAAATAGTAGATTTTAATTAATTTGTCATTCTTAATAATTTTCACTGTAACTCATTATCAACAATAAAATAATAAATTACAATCATATAAGAAGTTGTTTGTACAAAGGGCAACACAATTTACAAATGATTCATGACCCTTGTTACAACGTAAACAAAGCAGACAAGTGTTCAGTTGATTATATCAGCAATAGTAAGCTATATGTATAGCTGTTTGTTGATACATTGACTCTAGATTCTTGTTTACAGTGTCTATGCATCATATATGTATAATGATAATATTGTTAATGCTTAAATGAGAAACTTTTACTCCAAGATTAAGGTAAGAATAATATCAAATTTTGGAGTAAGAAAAAATTTCATTATTCCAAGTACCTACCTATAACAGTAGGATTGCTTTTTCTTCTGTAGAGATTGTTATCTTATCTACCACCAGCATTCAGTCTAGTTAGACATCTGAATGATCCATGTAAGTAATTAGGTTACAGTCACTAAGAATATACTGTACAGTCACATCTAATAATATGAATACATTTTGGAACATAATGTCAAAGGCATAAGGATCAAAATCGTAAATATAAATAATATGTATATTATTATAGCCGACCATACATATGTAGTTACAAATTTAAAAACCAATTGCTTTTATTGACTTGGAAAGTGAACAGCATATAATTGGGAATGGTGTTTCACAAATTGGCCTTGTATGCTTAACTCCAAAAAGTATTAACTTCAATATAACAAAGCATTCAACAAGTTAGACACACTTGATATGACCATATGATTTGTTTACTGATTAGTGTTCATGTTAATGTCTTCATTTTCTACACACACAAATTCACAACCTAGTAGAAAAATATCAGGAAATGATTATGTTACATACATAACATAAATTGTTGAGAATTAAAAAAAAGATTGAATTTCCTAGTGTTGCATATTGTCACTCAATTAATGTGAAGTTCAAAAAGGGTCAAGAAAAAATCACCAATTATCACCATAGGGGAGGGGGGTTTTCATACAAATCACAAGTAATTTTTTGTAACTCTCTGATGAACAGCATTATAGCTAGTAAAAAAACACCTATCCTTTTCTTTAACCCTTCATATGTCTAAGCACTGATCAGTGACGAGGAAACTATTAGGAAAAAATATGCACAACACACAAGGGGTTTAGATCACTTTGTAAATATAACCAGATGTCAAACCTGAAACAAGTGTTTTGGTGATGTTTGGTGATATTTTCAGGACCCCCCCCCCACATTTTCAAAGATATCAGTGTCAGTAGGAATATCCCTTCCATATGGTAATTACTAAAAACTCTGCTTAGTAAACATACAATCACTAAATATTGAAAAAATAGTAGTAAGTAAATGCAATATAAACTATTTTTAGTATAAATCATAAGAGATAAAATGTCATGTATTGCACTGGGAGTGTACTTTTGTTCATACAAAAAGTATCAGTTTAAAATAGTGACCACGCAAATTTTAGATTTATCACACAAAATAAATTTGTGAGTCAATTTTTTTTCAATCTAGTTTTGAAGTGTGAAAGGGACAAAAGTTAATTGAAATGTAACTGGTTAAATTTTGGCACTGATAATTAAATTCATACTAAACATACCTATACTAAGGGCCACTTCGAAATGTGGCACCACTTATGCTTAACCCACCACTCATTTTAATCAATGATTAAAATTATTTTCACAATTTGGCTGTTCATTCTTTTTTCTTATCAGCCACAACATAACAATCATAGGTTTTATTGCCCAGCCAATTAATTCTTACACTAAATTAAAAATGACTTATTTACATCTGTGGATCAAATCCTGGGTCATCATTTAACACATTAGTGTCATCAATGTCTTCCTTAGCATCATTGTCAATTATAGGTTCATTTAAAGGTTCATGTACATTCAAAGCAGGGCTTAACTTAGGAGGCTGAGCAGCAGGTGTAACTTTAGACGACACAATGTTTACTGCAGGCTTTGTTGCCATTGATGCTAAGGTAGCTTTCAAAGTTTCCACCTGCTTCTCCAGGTCTTCTATTTTTTTCTTTCTTTCAGAAAGTTGATCTGTTAAAGTTATTTTTTCTAATCTCAATGTCTGTATCACACCTTCCTTGCTAAGCTGTAAGTTTTTCAACGAATCGCGCTCCGCTACGCACAGCTGCTCGTCCATTTTAGTTCTATTAACTTTAAGTTCCGTCTCTGTTAATTTATGTTTATAGTCTTTCATATCGTCAACCAGCTTTGCTTTTTCCTTGTCGAGATCATCCAGTTTGGAAACGTAACCATCTTTTTGTTCGAGAAGTCGCAGCGACTCTTCCATGCAAGACGTCTGTTGTTTAGAGCATTCTTGAAGTTGTACGCTCATCTCGGCTACTCTGTTTCGCAACACGGTGAGCATACTTCCACTATTTAATAGTGAAAGGACCAGCAAAATACATACGGCGAACATCAGATACATAGGCCAGCGACGCATGTTTTCTATACCCATATTATTTCATCTATCTCAAAAGTAAACGTCCCACTTTTGTTCACTCACAGTAACATAAATAAAAATAGTCAATTTATTTATATACGATCGAGTTGAATCAAAAACGCTAAATCAAGAACTGATTGACAGTAAATTGTTTGACATTATGGATGTTTAGAGAGGTAGTTTTTTGTATGAATTGTATCTTCGATAAAAAGTATAAAAACGAAGCAATAGACTATCCTAAATGAATTAATCTCTTTTTGATGCTAGTGATTATTTTAAATCACATATGTTTCATTTAACAAAACAATAATTGCTATATTTTATAAAATTTAAAAATATCATCTAAAATCCGCATATTTGTGCCAACCTTCGTAAACGAAAGTAATTGCTTCCAAAGACAAGCAATGATTTTTTTAAATTACGAAATCTATTCATGATACGATTTTTACTTAATTATTTTTAACTGGTCGCTGGTATCCCCAAATTTGGTCACGTGACCAACTTATCATCTTTCCGAAAAGCCATAGACAATCCTTCATCGACTTCTTTGGTTTATAGCCACGAGGTTTTTAGCTATATTTCAATTTATTAGTGAAATAATATAAATACGCTTCGTTTCTTTGAACAAAATGCCACCCAGTAATCCTTTGCCGCCCAAAGAAAATGCTCTATTCAAAAGAATTTTGGTAAGTGCAATTGTAAACATACATTTCGGTTTAGTATAGCTTGTCATCCTCGGCGATTATATTGAATTATAAAATAATGCACATCTTTTGAATGACAAGTTAAGACTACATGCAATCGAACAATATTATTATTATTAATTCCTGCCATCGCCTGTTCTTATTATATCTGTTTTATATATTTTTTTGTAAGATATATTAACTGGCCTTGCATCCTGAGACAGCCCGTATCTAATAATAAATAGGGTTAAATAATATACAACAAACGTACTTATTTCAGCGCTGCTATGAACACAAACAATATAAAAATGGTCTTAAATTTGCCAAGCAAATACTCTCCAACCCTAAATTCGCCGAACATGGAGGTGAGTAATCAAACGAGTAATTTATGTATAAATAATCCTTAATATTTAGTAACTCACTTCTATTTTATCTTATTTATTATAATTCTGACATAAAGTGACCTTATTTATGCATCATATCCTTTTTAGTGATTAATGTTACATTTTATTTTCAGAGACATTGGCTATGAAAGGTTTAACACTAAACTGCCTAGGACGTAAAGATGAAGCATACGAATACGTGCGTCGAGGGCTTCGCAATGATCTCAAGTCGCCAGTATGTTGGCATGTCTATGGTCTCTTGCAGAGGTCCGATAAGAAATATGATGAAGCAATCAAATGTTACCGGAATGCTCTTAAGTGGGAAAAGGAGAATATACAGATTCTTCGGGATTTATCCCTTCTCCAGATCCAGATGAGGGATTTAGAAGGATACAAGGTATTTTTTTTTATCAGTAATGGTTTTACTCAATACATTTATATTCGGTGTTGTTGTCAAAAAAGAAATGGTTGTAAGGAGATAGGACACATTAGTGTTATTATTTGCTATAATATAGCCATGACTACACAATATTTTTTATGAATCTAAAAATGTTGACAATGATGCGGATTTCTTCCATTTTTATGGCATGCTTCAGATTTCTAGTTCCTAATGTATTAACTTATATATCCATGCTTAACATAATATATGTTAAATCAAATATAATTATTGACAGCATATAATTTGATCTGAAGTATAACCAACATTAGCACATATTTTTGTGGAATAACTCAATTGATTTTTTTTTTGTTGTATTTTTAAGCATAACTCTAGTATGCATATAAATTTAAATGGATGTCATTTCATTTACCAAAGAAAAAATACCAAAGTTTACTAATACTGGAGGTGGGGTAAACTTCACAAATTTTTCTTTGGTATATGATATGACACCTAATATTTAAATAATAGCACAATTGAATTCATTCAAATAAACTATTTGCTAACAAATACTACAGATCTGTACAACATTTGTCACATGTTTGTGTTCAAATTTTCATCTAACAGTCATAGTACTGATTGCTTAGTTTTGGGCTAGGTTGATCCATGTAAGATTATCCCTGAATATATTTTTTGATATTGTAGTGCCATCAAATGTTATAATTGGATTGGATTTTATACTGTATTGCCTACCCTTGTTAAAGTTATCAATGGGAGGTTAATTTTCCAACATATCTGTTTTTGAAATTTGATGCCTTGTTTTTATATTCCATGCTTATGCTATATGAACTGACATTCATTCTCAGCATTTTGAGCAGTTAGTTATTCAGTTCCAGTAAGTTTATGTTTGCAACACACATTACAGCTACTGTTATAACATTTCAGGATACCCGGTATCAGCTGTTTATGCTCCGACCAACACAGAGAGCTTCCTGGATCGGCTTTGCTATGAGCTATCACTTGCTTGGAGACTACGAAATGGCCAACAGCATCCTAGATGCTTTCCGCACCAACCAAATGAAGGGGCCTTATGATTATGAGCATTCAGAACTGCTATTATACCAAAACATGGTACTTGCAGAGTCTGGGCAGTTTGACAGAGCACTATCTCATCTAAATAAGTTCCAGACACAGATACTTGATAAATTATCAGTGAAGGAAACTAGCGGGGAATATTATTTGAAGCTGAAGAGGTGTGTATAAATATGTTTGTACACATTTATTAGAACTGTGCGAAGTGTGTGAGTGTGTATAGGTAAATTCACGAAAGCTGGCATGAATGGATTGAGTAGGTGACGGAAAGTATCTATGTGTGGAAATGACAGTTGATACAGATTGGTATAGAATGGCCGCATACACACAATGATAGATGTCATTCATTTCATCCATTCCATTTGTGCCACCTTAGTGAATTTACCTGTAAGTGCCATCTTATTATATTACCAACATTTGTAATGAATTATTTTCATTTTCATTCTTTTTTTTCACAATCAATGATATTACGTGATAAAACATTGTTCACGTGAGGTTGTCATCTTAAATCTTAATGAATAGTTATCTCAACTTATCGAGTTTCACCAGGCTACGTTGACTTCCTAATTATACAAAACAGTGAACAAAAGAATTCCTATTCCTATAAAAAATGGTAACAAAATAAGAAACTTAACAGCTTGTTAATCATTTTTATAACCGTGTACAAACTTTTAAGAAATCCCCATTTAGTATTAAAATTCGCAACCTTATAATTTCGTATAAGGATTTGTAGCACTATGACCCATAAGGGAGTTTAAATCCTCCTTACACATGCAACACGACGATGCACTGCCGTAATTAGCATAACAATGCTAGTTTTTGTTTAAAACAGTATTGTCAAGTGTGGCTGACACATATTGCCGACATTGCGGTCGATATTGCGTTGTGGTTACAGTCGAAATACAAAACCGCATCACATACCTGTATTTATTGGGCACACAAATATTGAAACTAGTTTTGCGTGATTGATTATCGTTGTGTATTGATGTTACATTGCTGTGACCAAGTTTTGGGGCAGGTACCAAAATCGGCCAAGATATGTATGCTTAGCACATAATTGGTATGTCAGTATGTTGCCGCAAGATAGATTTTCCATCTTTACTATTGATTTTTCATCCTGTGCTAAGCCTACAGGGTATCAGTTATTTATTCTGTGTTTGGGGTCAAAACATAACTTGACAGATGTCATTGCCACTTCTACATTACTGACCTCACACCAGTTATTAAGCATAATAATAAACATCAAACTTTATGTTTCAGGTTTAAAGAGGCAGAGGCAGTTTATGAAGACTTATTAAAGAGAAACCCTGAAAATGTGATGTATTACCAGAAACTTATAGAAGCTAAACAACTAAGTGATCCTGATGAAAAAGTGGCCTTCTTTGATGTATATAAGTAAGTTCAAATAGTATTACACTATTTTCAACTATTGGCATAATAAGATACATCCTTTATCACTTTTACTTTATAAATGTATCAAAATTTCACAGTACACAGTATATTAAATTTCTTTCTAATAACCATGTAATTTTTTTTAATTTAAGTTAAAAAAGAGGTTTATAGCTTTCGGTTTTAACTAATAATGTCCCAATAATAGGAGTTACGAACAATCTAACAAACCTTGTATTCAAATATTATCACAATAAGGATGATGGCTGCCAAGTCAAATCAGCATCTTTTTTCGAACCACTATGGAATTTTATATGAAATACTCAAAAGTGACGTCACGTTTGAGTACTGCCAAATAACCTACTCTTTTAAGTTCTTTTCAATTTATTAAATATAAGTTCTATACAAAAATTACTGTAATCTACATTTTAGTAATAATTTCTTCGTGTATTATGTTGTGCATAATGTTAAATAATTTATTTTAACTACAGACAGTCATCATCCCTATTCATTATCATCACCAATTTAAAAAGTTTAACATCCAACTTCATATGATTTCCCCAAGATTCTACTTAGTGCCAACATAACCATCTCACTGTTATACACCTGTTTGATAAAAAAAACCTGTTTACTATCGGAGATATTGTGTAACGTACATACAAAAAATATTCGGTGGAATTGAGAACCTCCTCCTTGTTTGAAGTCTGTTCAAAATCATAAAATACTGCTAAATCCATGAGTTTAATCAACACTTACCCCATCTTTATTCTTAGCCATTGAAAAATTTAAATAATGCTAGATTATGAAGATTTCTTTGAACATTTTGTTACTTCTTCATCAGCCTATCTCAGTCCACTGCTGGACGTAGGCCTCCTATTAACTATGCGTATAGACGCATTAGGAGGTAAATGCCCATAATCGCCACGTCAGGCAAGCGGATTGATCACAGTAATGTGATCAATCACACACTAAGATGACGCTGCTGCCCGTCATCAATCGTCTATCATAAAATGGCCAGTGACACTTCAATCCCTTAGTCCACTCTTACGATACCCGCGGGAAGAGTTGGGGTGGTGACAAATTTATTCTTATTACCACACGATTTTTAACCGACGTCAAGAAAAGGAGGAGGTTCTCAATTTGACTGAATTTTTTTTTGTTGTATGTATGTTACCCGATATCTCCGAGAATCGTGAACCGATTTTAATAGTACATTACGACCCAATTATTTTGTGATCGAACGTGTATTACCCCGAGATGGTCCCGTTAGTTGGGGTCTGATGATGGGATCTAGGAGAAATCGAGGGATCTCTTCAAATGTTATGGGTAAATGTATGGCGCTTTTGGTAATTTTCATTCATTTACAAGAATTTGCATTCAGAAAGTAGGATTTGAGGAAACCAATGATGGAAACAAATCAGGGATCTTGGAGAAATCAGTTGAAGTCGGTTTTTTAAATTTTTATTTTGGTGATTATGTTACTATTGGCAGCAATCTTATTATCATACATTGTTTTCAGGAAAGAGTATCCCAAAGCAATAGCGCCGCGACGACTGCAGCTCTCAGAGGCGGGCTCGGCGGCCGTGTTCACTAAATTAATCGACGACTATTTGCGTCACGGCCTGCATAAAGGCATCCCGCCACTCTTCGTTGATATTAGGTGAGATCACTGTATAGTGTATTATCGAAATGGCGCTTTTTTTTACGCGCTAGTGCGAGAAGTGGTTCAGTTTAAGTCAGGTCGAAATCTTCGGAGGGCCATATGTACTGATAAACGTGGTACGATACACGTGCGAAAACGAAATTCGTAACCCGTGTCGATTTAATTTATCTCCACTCGTTTCGAACTTCATTTGTTTCGCACTTGTATCATAATGTACTATTTAAGGGGGCTCCCGTAGAATAAACGCGATGAATGATAAATTGATAATGGTCGGAACCCTTCGTGCGCAAGTCCGTCCCGCACTTGGCCTGTTTTTTAATTTTTGACGTGCTGTACGTTTTTACCCTTTAAATAATAACCAGAGACGGAGATAAATTAATTACTTATACCATCATTTTAATCCATAACCGTTCAATTCCAGATCGCTGTACGCAGACAAAAGCAAAGCCGAAACGATAGAGAACCTAGTACTGCAATACATAGAGAATTTGTCAAAAACCGGCACATTTAGTGCGGACCCTAGCGAAGTGAAGCAACCAGCCAGTGCGCTTCTTTGGGCGTACTATTACGCCGCACAACACTTTGATTATAAGAAAGATACGGACCGGGCTTTGAAGTATATTGATGCGGCGATAGAACACACACCGACTTTGATAGAGCTGTTTATTGTTAAAGGAAGGATATATAAGGTTGGTATACACTTACCATTCATAAACATCTCCTAACTTCACATCATCAGCCTATGTTAGTCCACTGCTGGACATAGGCCTCTCCTATTAACTATGCGTATAGACGCATTAGGAGGTAAATGCCCATAATCGTCACGCTGGGCAAGCGGATTGGCGATCGCAGTAATGTGTCCACTATGATGACGCTGCTGCCCATCATCAATCTTGTAGAATGGTCAGTGACACTTTAATCCCTTAGTCGATTCTTACGACACCCGCAGGAAGAGTTGGGGTGGTGACAAATGTATTCTTACTGCCGTCACCACACGGCAACCGGTCTCCTAACTTAGCAAACCGCTAAGTATTGTTTGCCCCTTTCAGTCTTATCAGTATGTCTTTACGAGCGAAAGGGACAAACAATATTTAACAATATTAATATATTTGCGAGCTGGCTACTAATGCTGAATCTTTAGATGGAAGTGCCTAGGTAGAAAAATTTTAAAAGAAGATCCAAATTTGTTCCTAGATGCCAGTTTTAGCTTGATCTGGTTTATTTGTTTGGCTCATGGTTTATCCATTAAACATCGACTTTTTAGTCACTGTTAAAGTTTTATTAATAATATGTTTGTTAATAAAACATTTGTACAATATTGTTTAAAATTAAAATGATTTATTATTTAAAATTTATGTTAAAATGCAAAATTTCAATAATTTACTTATTTACATTATGGACACATCCCGCCTTCCACCTTCGTGCCCTCCCGGTGACCGCACAGTTACCCTCGCATGCCTTATCAGGTCGCGCTATACGAGCGTAGACTGCATACTGACGCGTTTTGTTTCATACATTTAACCACCACTTTCTGAGGTGTGGCGTGGCGAGTAAGCCATTTTTTAAAGCGAGATAGGCGTCCAAAATGTTAATAAAATAATGTATCGTTTTCAGCACGCTGGCGACCCCATATCAGCATACCAATGGTTGGAAGAAGCTCAAGCCATGGATACAGCGGACCGCTACGTGAACAGCAAGTGTGCGCGGTACATGCTGCGCGCCGGTCACGTGACCCGCGCCGAGGAGATGTGCGCCAAGTTCACCAGAGAAGGTGTGTGCTAGGGCAGGTATATATGTCCCAGCTGCCACGGACCTCTATGAAAACAGCAAACTGTTGAAGTATTTAGCAGCATGAACTACTTTGTCGGTCTTGCGAGGGCCTACCGAAGTATTGTTTCTGTCTCGCACTTGTAAATTCGAACGCAAGTGTGACAGGGACGCGACACGTTAATCGTACTTCGGCATTCGTAAGGAACACGGGACCGTCATAACTCTTTCGGTAATCAGGGATCGGAACCGGTTTTTTAGAAAAATTTCGAATAGACCGTTTATTTTAAAATGTTTTGTACTCTTTATGTACTACACAATATTTGGGTCAAAATTGTTTTCGTTGTCTTATTTTGTGTCCCTAAAAAACGTGACGCAGTGGTGATTTTTGTATGAGATGATGTTTTGTTTTCAATATCTGATATATGGATTAAAATCTTAATGTAATTAACAACATCTTATTTTAAATTACTCCATTAACAAGGAATTTATACGCCGAAGAACGAGAAAAGAATCGTTCTTTTGCATGGAGAAAATACCGGTATCCGATCCCTGATGATTGTCAAAGAGAATGTGTAGGATTTAAATATTGAGCCGTTTTAAAAAAAGGGGTTACTCACATAATTTTACGCAATTTTTTTGGAGTACGCGTTGGGCTTTGGTCGCGGGTACTCCATGATGAGGATCCTCTAAATGAATCGAAACATGTCGAGCAATTATCAACTTAAATTACGTGAGTAACCCGTGTGATAAATATTTAAGTATATGAATCCTACTCAGAATCACGAGAAAAAGAAAAAAATCGCTTAGAATTCATGGATAAATCTCATGCAACAACTTTAATTAAAACGGCCTATTTGACATTCCGACTATTGGCCGTGTGGTGACGGCAGTAAGAATAAATTTGTCACCACCCCAACTCCTCCTGCGGGTGTCGTTAGAGTCGACTAAGGGATTTAAGTGTCACTTACCATTATTTGATAAAAGATTAATGATGGGCAGCAGCGTCATCATAGTGGACACATTACTGCGATCGCCAATCCGCTTGCCCAGCGTGGCGATTATGGGCATTTACCTCCTAATGCGTCTATACGCATAGTTAATAGGAGAGGACTACGTCCAGCAGTAGACTATCATAGGCTGATGATGATGATGATTTGACATTCCATATAATGTTCTTTTTGCACTTCAAGTTACTATTCTTTGATTTTAATCGTAATTGAATAATAAATGACCCTTTACTGTATTAGGTGTACCGGCGACAGAAAACCTGAACGAGATGCAGTGTATGTGGTTCCAAACGGAGGCGGCGGCGGCCTACCAGCGAGCCCACCAGTGGGGCGAGGCGCTCAAGAAAGCACACGAAGTTGATAGGGTAAGCTCATTTCATATAATCAGGGCCCGTAATTTTCATGCCGTTGACAGCAATTTGACGTCACGCTCCATTTAGGGTGATACAAATAGTTTTATTGTTAAGTATTAATCATTTAGTCGTCAATCATTTTAATCATATACAAATAGCTTCAAAAGTAGTATATTTACACGTAAAATAAATAATACCTACTTGATACGAGAAACATAAGTAAAATTATTTGATTTGTTTTCATACATACATTTTATTTAATGATATTGTTAACACATTGCAATAATTACGTAGAAAACAGAATTTCTCTTTAACGTAAACGTATCAAGTAGGTAGGTATTATTAATTTCACGAGTAAATATACTACTTTTGAAGTTATTTGTATATGATTAAAATAATTAACGACTAATGATTAATACTTAACAATAAAACTATTTGGGATCACCCTAAATGGAGCGTGACGTCAAATTGATGTCATCGGCATGAAAATTACGGGCCCTGCATATAATGATCGCTGACATTGCCTTAATTGCATTTTTTCTAAAGTGAGCTAAAATAAGCACTTTTCAATCGAAATTGTATTTGAACAGGGATACAGTTATAAAATCTCTTTTATTGTGACTCATTGTCACTCCAGAATATGTGAGAAAGAGAATGAAGCAGTTGAAACGCCAATAGAACGAACCTGTCGTAATGTGTCGGTATATAGTTGTGATGTGGTATTAAATTATAGTTGCGACCCGGGTATGTCGTTAAACTACGTCCAAAACCACCGGTGGATGGGCAGCAGCATTCCTGTAATGCGGTGTACTAAACTGCGATCGCCAACCCGCCTGCCAAGCGTGGCGATTATGGCAAACCCCCCCCTAAAATATGAGTACAACCAAGAAATGACGACCGATCTTTGTGGAACTCTCTGGGGGAGGCCTATGTCCAGCAGTGGACGTCAATTGGCTGATGATGATGTGGTATTAAAAGACTTTTGGCTGATTGTACCAGAGATAAAAGTGTACGGCTGTAATTTAAATTCATCCATGAGATAAAGTTATCACTATTCTAATGACTGGTTGCATTTATCTGACAGATATGTAGTGAAATAGGCCTTTAGTTCAAATTCAATTAATTGAATGTTAAGAAAAACACAACACAACTAGTTTCTTATATTTTAGAAATTGAATTTTATGCACATGCGTATCAGTCTATATTGTTCTGTAAGACTTATTTATCGGTCTTTGGCGTTGAACTCGAGGTGAAAAACGAAAATAGTTCGGTACACCATACTTAATATAGAATATAAGTACCTATTTGACAATTTTAGTTTCGTAGTATGAGCCAGATTTGAAATATTGAAATATTAACAAAAATATTTTTTTATCATTTAATCCAGATAGAATACGCGGTTATGCAATGTTTTTAACATAAACAAAGTGGATTTACGTAAATATTTCATGCTTAATTGTCGTTACAAAACTGACATCGAAGTTAACGTTTTTTGTGAGAGTTAAGGGTGTCCCTAGAAGTGAAAATGCCTACGAACAAATAAAACATGAAAGCCGCACGCCATATTAAATTGCCTTTCAAATACGGTCCTGAATTTTAGTTGACAAGTGTCACCCCCTCTTCAATGCATCACGGTAATGAATGTCAATATCAACCTATAAAAACTTAAACCGCCATTTAAAAATAGTTGTGATTGGTCCATCAAAGTTTTGATTGGCTATATTCTATAAGTATTTGTCAAGGATGTTGCGCCGAAATATGCGCGGTGTTAAGAAAAGCGCTATGTCCTGCCCATCTTGGCACAATTGAACAATTGCTTTTGGGGGCATTTTTGAGCTGACGTTAGACGTCTATGTTATATATGGTCGCAGGAAAATGCCCATCAACGCCGACAGTACGCGAGCGGTCGCAAAAACAAAATCCGCCTAACACGTACCTATTCTCTTCCAGCACTTCTCAGAAATAATGGAAGACCAATTCGACTTCCATTCATACTGCATGCGCAAAATGACGCTCCGCTCCTACGTGGGGCTACTCCGGCTGGAAGATGTATTACGAGCGCACCCCTTCTACTGCACCGCCGCCCGCGCCGCCATCGCCGTGTACCTGCGGCTCTACGCGTGCCCGCTGCAGGACTCCGTGCAGCCGCAGGAGCCCGACACAGGTACGTCCATACGTGGGGCTACTCCGGCTGGAGGATGTACTACGACACCCCTTCTCCTGCACCGCCATCGCCGTGTACCTGCGGCTCTACGCGTGCCCGCTGCAGGACTCCGTGCAGCCGCAGGAGCCCGACACAGGTACGTCCATACGTGGGGCTACTCCGGCTGGAGGATGTACTACGACACCCCTTCTACTGCACCGCCATCGCCGTGTACCTGCGGCTCTACGCGTGCCCGCTGCAGGACTCCGTGCAGCCGCAGGAGCCCGACACAGGTACGTCCACACGTGGGGCTACTCCGGCTGGAGGATGTACTACGACACCCCTTCTACTGCACCGCCATCGCCGTGTACCTGCGGCTCTACGCGTGCCCGCTGCAGGACTCCGTGCAGCCGCAGGAGCCCGACACAGGTACGTCCACACGTGGGGCTACTCCGGCTGGAGGATGTACTACGACACCCCTTCTACTGCACCGCCATCGCCGTGTACCTGCGGCTCTACGCGTGCCCGCTGCAGGACTCCGTGCAGCCGCAGGAGCCCGACACAGGTACGTCCACACGTGGGGCTACTCCGGCTGGAGGATGTACTACGACACCCCTTCTACTGCACCGCCATCGCCGTGTACCTGCGGCTCTACGCGTGCCCGCTGCAGGACTCCGTGCAGCCGCAGGAGCCCGACACAGGTACGTCCACACGTGGGGCTACTCCGGCTGGAGGATGTACTACGACACCCCTTCTACTGCACCGCCATCGCCGTGTACCTGCGGCTCTACGCGTGCCCGCTGCAGGACTCCGTGCAGCCGCAGGAGCCCGACACAGGTACGTCCACACGTGGGGCTACTCCGGCTGGAGGATGTACTACGACACCCCTTCTACTGCACCGCCATCGCCGTGTACCTGCGGCTCTACGCGTGCCCGCTGCAGGACTCCGTGCAGCCGCAGGAGCCCGACACAGGTACGTCCATACCAGTTTCACGGTGCAGTAGGGCTTCCAATACCGGTATTTGGTCAATGAGAACCCCCCCATGATCAGCTTTGATAATGTCGGAAAAAATCAAATTGTTTTTACAGAAATAATCAATGTCACTGTCACTCCTTGCCATCTGTTTCAATTGATTTTTACACGGTGACATCGCATTTTCCTCTTATAAGTGAAAATTAGACCTAATTCTCCATGGTTTAGAGTAGAAAATTAAAATGGAAAAGGCCATAGTCGGATTTTCATAGTAAGTCAGCCTTTAAATCAACCAGACTCTAGTATTTTTTTGTGAGTACCTCTTATGGTGAAGAATATTTCTGCTGAGTATCAACGTCCTATCGGTGACAGTTTTTGACTTATGATTTTTTTTAGTTTTTTCTTTACTGTGTTGTATCTCAGGATGTATAAAAGCGAATTGCTTCAAATTTTGAAATAATGTTCTTTATTTAGATATGCATCGAATTTAAAAAAATGAATATCGATTGTCGTATAAAAAAAAGAAAAAAAAAGACCAAAAAATTTTTCATATTTTTTTTTGTGTACCTATGAAGTAGTGACACCTCTATTTTCTTTTTCTAATTATAGACCATACTTTGGCCTACTAGTTGCCTAAGTATCAAAATTTTCCAAGCGGTACTTCTTACCAAAAATCGGCAATATGTGTGGTCAAGTTCTGCATTCAATCGGTGTTTTTCAATGTAGTATACAAACTCTTCATTTATATTTGAGTTTTCTTATCAGGTTATCTTATTTAAGAGTAAATGCTAATGACAACTTAATGTCATCATGATGCAAGCTGTTTATTTCATATTTTTTTCTTACCCTTATCTTTTTTTAAATATTTGCTGCAGCTCTTGCACTTTTTATTAATATTTCCATGGAACGGATTCATTGCAGTTAAATATTATCGAGATACGCTAGTTGAAATGGTAAACGGCCGATTAATAATGAAATAAACAGCTTGCATCATGATGACATTAAGTTGTCATTAGCATTTACTCTTAAATAAGATAACCTGATAAGAAAACTCAAATATAAATGAAGAGTTTGTATACTACATTGAAAAAAACCGATTGAATGCAGAACTTGACCACACATATTGCCGATTTTTGGTAAGAAGTACCGCTTGGAAAATTTTGATACTTAGGCAACTAGTAGGCCAATGTATGGTCTATAATTAGAAAAAGAAAATAGAGGTGTCACTACTTCATAGGTACACAAAAAAAAAATATGAAAAATTTTTTGGTCTTTTTTTTTCTTTTTTTTATACGACAATCGATATTCATTTTTTTAAATTCGATGCATATCTAATTAAAGAACATTATTTCAAAATTTGAAGCAATTCGCTTTTATACATCCTGAGATACAACACATTAAAGAAAAAACTAAAAAAAATCATAAGTCAAAAACTGTCACCGATAGGACGTTGATACTCAGCAGAAATATTCTTCACCATAAGACGTACTCACAAAAAAATACTAGAGTCTGGTTGATTTAAAGGCTGACTTACTATGAAAATCCGACTATGGCCTTTCATTAATTTTTTCGAAAAAATCCGGAAAAAAACAAGCTGTTTGGAAAGAAACGGGATTTAATCCGGAAATTTTCAAAGCTACCCATGATGAACAAAAAAACCTGGGCCCCTAGTGCCCGGCAGTCCTTCGCTTCCTGGCTACGGTAGCGGCCAGAGAAACAGGGCAAGGGGTGCTAAGAATCACCGGCACCTATCGGACTACCCACCCCCACGACGATTAGGAAGTCCACACACAAGATGGACAGACGACCTTATGAAGTCGCCGGGACACGCTGGATGCAGGTCGCATCTAACCGGTACATGTGGAGGTCCAGAGGGGAGCAGTGGACGTCTTATGGCTGAGATGATGATGATGAATTCGACTTCCACTCATACTACATGCACAAAATGACACTGCGCTCCTATGTGGGGCTATTACAGCCAGACACAGGTACGTCCATACCAATTTCACAGGCAAAATTTCTAACAATACCACATAAAAGCTTCACTTCTAGGGACACCCAATTAGCGTGATTTTGAATATCTTTATTGATCCACGGAAAAAACTTGTCTAGTCTATGAAAATCAGGGCAATATTTACTTTGTACTATGTTTAAATGTTTTTTCTTTTGAAATTTGAATTGACTAGACATGTTTTTCAATGGAACCTTCAATTACTGCCATGTTTGTAACGACAATTAAGTATGATATCTTTATGAATTAAAACTTTACTGGTGTTTTTATGATGTTGTCTAAAGGTGATAAAGAAAACGAAACATTCAAAAGTTTACATCGTTTTATTTTACTTTTATATTCTTTGTATTAAAAATACAGTACAAAATCACAATGATTCGTTATTATTAATTGGTTAAAAATAACAATCATTACCATAATTCTATTACACCACAATGTTTCAGTACATTGTCGATCTATCTTAATATCATATCAGTAGCGTCCAGACAATTGGTGGCAAATTCTACATAGGCATTAATCTGTAGATACTATTTTCATGTTTTTATGATTGTATGATCGAAAGTTTTGATGACTTCAACTTTTTCAAAATAGTTTTATTAGATATATATAAAATAACTTACATTATGATGACTGATGACAATTATTCTTATGCCAATTTTTTTATGCAAGTAAAACGTATAGTAAAAGTAAGGTAGAAATTTAATCTAAAGTGCTTGAGAATATTTACATGATTTGATGTTGTATAACTATGATAGTAGCTGATGAAAATTACTCTTAAATTTTATTATATCTGTAGAACTTAAATTATAACAATAAATAATGAATTTATTCAATAATAAAAATGGCTTACATGACTAACATGACATTTAATCCATTTATGACTATGTGAAATTTGCCAGCGATTGTCTAGACGATAATTAATATCACATATTCCTAACATTCCGAAAATACTGTCATAAATAAATAACAAACTATCTACTCATGTAGTGCATAATCCCTGCCATTGTGTTTTCACGGAAATGTCCGAAGTCATATTGTCAAAATGAGCTTCAATATGCTTTGCACTGAAGTTAATTTAGACACATACATACATTTGAACCTTTCCGTGAAAAAATAATAGCAAAAGATTATTCACCGCAGTCTCTTAAAATAATTTAATAAATAATTACAAGCGTCCAACCATCGCTAACGTCAAACACTAAGGACGCACGTCCATCGTTTTCTAAATATGGCAACGCGGGTTCGCCCGCTAGTCTCTCACTTACACTACTTAGGACACTTTAACATCACATTTGCGCTTTATATTTACACAATTCAACTGTTCAGACTAGAGCTTTGGTTTCACCGTCCGTAGCCGGCCGATCGGTACCTATCGCGTTCTCTCGACTGCGCCGCTTGTGGCGTCAGGAAGTACACGTGTGCGCCCTCTCCGGGCAGTCGGTACGACACGAACGAGCCCGGCCGGCCCTCTCCGGCCGCATTCACAGGCGATATCCACTCCGCATCTGGATTTATAGGAGGCAGCGGCCTTCTATAATTAACAGCCGTATCATCAGCCAACGACGGCCGATTCAAATCATATTGCTCCCCGGCTGTGTACTGTGGCCTTTGCACTTGAGACGGAACCCTGTACTGTTGTGAACGGTATCCCGGGTTTGGTATCGGGATAAACTCGCTGTCAGGGTTTATCGTTGGCCTCGGCAGTCGCTCGTTCACTAAAGTGTCGTCAGCTAGTGATGGCGGCTTGGCGGGCTGTACCAACTCTGCGTTATGGTGTCCTAGAGGCTCGCTGTTAGGGTTTATCGTTGGTCGCGGATGCCGTTCGTTGACGAGAGTATCTCTGTCCAGTGACGGCGGGTTCGGACTTTGAGATTCGATGATTTCGTACGCGTATTGCAGGTTAATGTTGTTGTCTATCGGCGTCCTTACAGTCCCGATTGGAGGGGTGACAGCCAAACCGTTGACGTCATGAGTACTGTCTTCAATCTTCTTGCCAAAGATGTCGAAGGAGTTCTTAGTGATGTCGTCCAGATATCTCTCGTCCTGTTGGGTGTAGTACCCGTGGCTGATCGGGCTCGGGGTCACGCTGGGAACTCTGCTGTTGACGTGATGTTGTGCGGGCTTGTCGTTTTGTATCGGAATGTGGTTTCGGTTGTTTTTCGGTCGTACTTCTTTGATTATCGGCGTGTCATCGTAATCTTCGTCTCTGGTCTTCGTTTTGGGATAGTATCTTGTGGACGTCGGTGTTTCCGTAGTCACTTGCACATTTTCTATTAAATATTGCTGGTGAGATACAGGCGAAGCTGATGGAGTGATGGCGTTAAATCCGTTTTCTAGATTAAACGGTTTGCTGTAGCTGACCATTGGTCTAAAAGGTTCGGGGTCCAATTTCGGTGCACGGAAACTAAATTGCTCTGGTCTCGGTTTTGATTGATAACTGAACTGATATACAGGAACTTGCACGGGCCTCGCTGTGATTGCCTTTGGTTTGTGACCATGTTGCCTGTGTTGTTTAGGCCTTTTTGTTGTAAACAAGTCAATGGTTTGCTGTATGTCAGCTATCTGTTGGTAGAATGCTTCAGGCCGTTTTTGCTGTGGTTGAACATACACAGGCTTCTGAATGCTGAAGTATTCCTGTGTGAGCGTGCGGGGACCCTGTTTCTGTGGCCACAAGAACAACGCATCGGCTTGATCGATCGCTCCGTATGCCACATCCACTGACGGATTATAGGCTTGTTGATTATTAATACCCTGTTGCTGATTCTGCTGTGCTGGTACAGTTTTATAATAATTTCTGCCATCAAAGAACGATGCTGGAGACGGAGATGTTTTGGGCTGTTCATCGTAAAAGTAGAACGAAGCCAAGGCGTTTTCATTAGGCTTTCGGTTGTAAACTGGTTGAAGTTTCGTAATTGGCACGTTGCTGTTCTGAGTGTTCGTGTAGTATCCTCTTAATGGCACTGGGGTTGATGACACAAAATGATCCGTGACCACTTCGGGAGCTTTTTCTGGCACTTTGTATACGATATAAGGCTTCTCTGTGGTAGTAGGCGGGTTTGTATCATATGTTGAATCAGGATAGTCATATATAACGGACACTGACAAAGGCTTCGAGGTAACCTTGCTTCTGATTTTGTACACAGGCTTTTCTGTTTTCGGTCTTGGGGGAATTTCTTCGGGTAGATTCTGCACTCGCACTGGAACACGTTTCGGTATCTCCACTACAGTTTGCGGTCTCAACTTCTGAGTCGGAACTACTTCAACATACGGAGGCGTCGTTAATGTGGTAGGCACTTCAGTTGTTCTTGGATACTCCGTGGTAGTGGTCGTAGTAGTTGTTGGTCTAGTCTTGTACTTATTGCGATGCACTGACGGTGTTGGCGATGGCCGTTTCACCGTTGGTTTCGGTCTGGCATAGGTCGACGTGGTAGTCGGTCGAGTATAAGATTTGGTAGCTGGTGTCGTTGTTTTATCTTCTAGAGGTGCAAAGAAGTCTGGAGGCGGAGGCAGTATAATTCCAGGTACTAATGGTCCGGCTGGCACGCTATTGTTGTAGTCAGCGCGGTAAGAAAAATTGTAAGGCGGCGGATAGTAGATCGAGGGGTCGTCTTCGTCGTACAGGTCTGACTGGTTGCTCGGTGGTGGTAGGAATGCTGCGCCCGGTGGAAAGCCTTCTGGAAAAGAGCCGTTCATGGATGGGGGGAAAGGGAATGCTCCTTCGCTCGCATTCCCGGGTAGGAATGGGAACGGAGGAATTGGCAGCGACGCTCCCCCGGCAGAAGTGTTTCCCGGATTTTCACCCGGGGCGTAGGGCGGACCTGGTGCGAAGGGGAATGGCGGAGGATATAGAGGGCTTTCGCCTTCTCGCGAAGCATAGGGAGGGAATTGGGGCGCAGGGACACTGCCGTTAGGAGTGAGGAAGACGAGCGGTCCGTCGTCGGAAAGTCGTACTGGAAAGGGCGGTGGCACTTTTGGTTTCTGCGGTAGTTTTACTTGCCTTCTGGGCGCCTCGTAATCGTCGATCGGTGGCCATGGCCTGCGAGCGGTCTCTTTCGTTCGCTCCGGGAAGGAACCACCTTTCAAAACTAATAGATGGTCCTCCGCTAGCCAAATTTCATCTTTTTTCAGGCCTCCTAATGTCTGTATATTATCTTTCTCTTTGGTCTCCTCGTTTGGCTCGTAACTCACTATTCCAGGCCGTTTAGGTGTTTTAGAGAAAATTTCATTCTGAATGAGACCGTATTTCCCTTCGGCCACTTGATCGGAGAGCGTCTTTTTGTCCTCGTCCACCTCTTTAGGTTTGACGATCTCTTTGCCTTCGCCAGCGCTGGACATGAGCATGCCATCGTCCCATATGCCCTGGTTCCATCCTACGGTGCTGCCCGACTGGTCCGGCACGATCACGCCTACAAATTTGCCGGTTTCGCTCTTGGCGTCGTACGCTAACGAGTTCTTGGGGTTGCCATACTCTTTATCGGGTTTGATCTTGATATGTCCGCCGATGAGTCGCTTGATGGTTCGCTGCGACTCAGCGGGGTCGGAGTCGACAGGAGCCCCGAGGCTGCGCTGATCGCGCACGAACGAGTCAGGCGGCAGAACGTAGGTCGGCACCAGCACGCTGCCACTCGCCTCGCACGCCCATGCCAGCGCTAGCACGAGCGCTATCGCCGCCCCTCTCACCATCTGAAAATACACAAAACATCATCTTTAGTTATACAAGTCACACTATTACGTGGCACTAAACACACGTGAAGAAAAACTCAGAATGAACTCATCCAAGTAAACAGATTGTTATTTAAATACGTTCCGTAAGTTTTCGCTCATGAGCGCGCGAAGTGAAAGGACACAGAAACAAAGGCAGCGGCCACTGATTCGGGCACTGCCGCGCCGCGCACCGCTGCTCGCCTTTTATCAAGTTTTACTGACCACCTCCGACCCGCCTGGCATTGAGAATCAAGCGTTTAATTGGAAATTGAATGGTCAGTAATGACCACGAGACAGGAAGGCCGGCCTTAATACCAAAACTGCGAGTGTCATGCTGTTCGGCTATGACTCCATGTTCCACTTTAGGTTCAATCAATCTCAGCGCCTCATTGTTTTAGACCTACTATTCTTCTTTAGCCTCGACGAGAGAAATGCTCATTAGCCGCAATCGCTAACGACATGAAATCTATGCGAGTTTTGAAACAATGATCGGATAATTTTTCAATATCGAACGGCACGAGCTTGTAATGCAATTTTATGGTTGAAGTCACGACTACATTAGCTGCGTTGTGTGCAAAATCGCGTCTCTTTAGATGATTGCGGCGTGGGCGACATGTGACACGGGGCCGAAACACGCGAAATGGTTAAACGACATTATATATTGCGAAATGGCCGCGTTTGTGCAGCGAAAGCGCTGTTGCATTGAGTGGTTAAATGTTGGAACAAGATTTAGACCAGTTAGGGCAGTGAAGGCTGAGTCGCCGGTGTCCGGTGGGCGTTGCAGGGCGCCGTGAAAGGCACGGTCGCCTAGCCGCGATAAGAACACGAACGCTCGGCGGAAAGTGTAGCGGCCCATTAAACAGAAATAGGCGGCCGCGCGTGCCCTGCCGCGCCTTGCAAAACTGCGCTATCGATGTTTTTAATTGGTTCGATTCTGCTCCAGATCGATGCTAATGATATTACCCCCATAGGTTATTCTGACCTTTTCACTAACTTATAGACGATTTTTGGAGGGAAATGAATCACAGCAACCTTGATTTGTTTAATAATCGCATTGTCGCGGTTGAGCAACGCTTGCGTAACGCCCACCGGTTGTTTGCTTTCCGAACCCAATAACTACCAGTTTACTAAATATATCAGCGGTGTTCACTAATTTTGCAACGTGATAAGTTAAATAAGTAAAGTTCAAAGTAAACACTGAACAGGTACCTGACATTTGCCGACTCATCCTTTAAGTGCATCCTTTCGTTTATATCTCGTTAGCCTTCATACAAATTGTCGCGATTGTCACTACCTACCTACCGAACTAAAGGTAGTTTTATATTATTAAAAGGCTGTCGTAATACGACATGAGCGATGGAAACTAAGACAAGCGCGCGGCCTTGTCGAGGCAAGGTGCCCGATTTTTTTGCGGTCAGCACAAAACGTGAAGTGATTAAACAAAACCAACGACTTGGGGTGTCGTTCCAAACGCTTTCAAAGTGGAGGCGAGACTAGTGCTCGAGAGAACCGGTACAAATGCGCTCTCAGATTACGCAGGCATTTCTCGAATCTCGAGATTCAACTTTCACTGGTTTGTCAGTGAGCAATGGCAATACTGCCTGGGAGTGTCGCAGCCGCTTTCAACAATGCCCAGCCTTGTGGTTGTTGTGAACACGCCCTAACCACCGATCAGCACACAAAGCCATTGTTTTTCCCCCGATTCTAATGCTGAGAGCTTTCTTTACGTTCTCTTTTCACCGCGCGTTGGGAAACGGCCGGGTGATGCATTGTTGACGATTTGTATTCAGCTCGGATCGCCGACTTTCCATCGGCCTTTGTCAGTGCTCGCGTCCACACCAGGATGTGTTTCGTCACACTCATTTTTCAACCTGGTCCTTTCTAGCGTTGTGTTTAGCTAGTTAGTTACCGTAATTACTGTACGGACGTCTCTGGGCGGCTGCATAATTGCATACATCGATCTCCTTGAGCTTACGGAACGACGGAAACCTACGCGTATTTATTACTGCTTACACTAAGTACTGACTGTTTGCAACCTGTGTCTGTACCATATTATTATTTTGATAACTTGTCCGTCAGGCATCTGGACACGCGTTAATATTGCACAACAAAACACGAATCGATCGTATCAATCGATATTATTAAAAGAACACGTGGCAATCTGGTTTTGTAGCTACTTTCGAAACTGTAACAAATTGTTGACTGTGGCATTGGTGGCCCCGAGCGGCACAATTATGCACTTTGTCCTTATAAGGTAGTGTGCGTGCGTGGTAACAATGTGGTCATTATTGCCGGAATGTCCACCTTGAGTGGTCTTCGATAATTGATTCGGAAATAGGCACCCGGGTCGTCGTCGCGTTTGTGCGTCCCATATACTTTTGAAATGGTTTTCCGAAACAGTTTCTTGATTTAAAACCTACTCACGTTTCGATTCGCCCAAATCTCGACCTGACCCAGAATTACTTGCAAAATGTTGTAAAACTTGTACCTACGTTTTGTACCAAAATACATGTTTGTAAATTTATTTCATTCAAAATTATTTATTTATACAAAATATCAACTCTGTAGACAATAATATGACAAATCTGCGCTTGTTTATTGGCGAATCAATTTCGTCCTAGATTGTTTGGTAACTACATGCTAAAAATATGAAACATTTTTTCTAACACTGTTACTGTTATAATTCGTTTACTACAATTACGTTACCCCGTTATCAAAATCAATTCAAGCTGCAATTATATTCAAAGCAGCAGGGTTAATTCGTGTTTAACAAGTCGCGTCTCACGTAATAGTCGGTAAATGTTTCGGGCGAGCGCAGCCGGTCAGCCGTTTAGGATGCGCACGCGTCGCGTTGTTAGCGTCGATCAATTAGGGTTGCTAGCGTAGCGATACATACTATTTTTCTGCTTCCTCTTTGCATTATTTTTATTTATATGTTTTTGGTTGACCTTATGGTTAACTGGAAAAGAAAGGCTTTAAATTCGCTATTCGTACACCTATTTGCTTTTGTGCAATAAAGCATAATTGAAATAATTGTAATGTTTGTGTATTGAAAATTTTAGTCAACTCCAAAACTATGTTAACTATTTGATGATTCCGACATTCTGTTAGTTGTTTGTTATGCTTGTATTTTTCATTTAATTGTGTTTTATATAGTATTTTTATTAGTTCCATTTCGTTCTGATTTTTACAGTTTCGCATAAAGATAGCATGCTATGAACTGCTATTCTAATTATTTCGTAAATTGTATTTTTTGTTTAGGAAACCTAGATACTAGGCATGAAGAATATTGCAATGAAATAAAAAATGTAACCATTTCATAGACTCGGTTCATCTGTGCCAATTTTTTTATTCGTCTAATAGAGTCATCATTCTAACTTACTCAACCACAACAAAACTGTATCTAAAACGCGTGTCCATTTCTCAACGTTCCATCTCCTCAACTCCAACAAAAAGTCGAAGCGTAATTGAAATGACTTAGATTATATTTTGCGTAACGTTGGCAACCCTAATCGAGCGCGTGCCGTCTGATTGATCTACGGCCTCATTGCCTATCTGCCGTTAAAAGGTCGCAAATACATCGTAGTTAATACTATAAACGCGACTTTTGTTAATAGATTGGTAGCATTAGGTACTTATTCTTAATTTTAACGTAAAATAATTGCATATTAATAATTGAAATTCATTTGCAACTTTAGCAAGGATAACGTCAAAAATGCTTATTTTTTCGCAGTCTGAAAAAATGTGCCACAACAATATGCTGACTTTGCAAAAATAGATCGACTACCCCATTCGTAACAACTTTAATTTTTGACCCACTAAAACAAAGAAAAGAAGAATGCAAACATAGTGCTAAAATCTAATAAACCAATTAAAGTCACGATAATAATCATTATTCAAAGCGAATTCCATGACCGTATATTCTACGTTCAGCAACTAGAAATCGGTGTCAAATGACACGATCATACTGGATGCGTTGAAACAGGTTCCCTTGCCTTGACCGCCGATCCCTGACACTATTTGCATCTACTATATGGAACAATAGCAACTTAAATCGTAATTAACAATGTACTGAGGATCGAAGACGACATTTGTACATCCACGATGTTAACATTCAAAGGGAAACAACCTTTATTGATGTGAACTGACATTCCGCTATATATCATTGCGCTAGATGTATTGCTTTAAGGTCATATAACAATATAAAGAATGTCTAAGAGAATTTTCTTTGGTCTCAGAATTAATCAAGTAGAAGCGAACAATAAGCGAAGTAATCGGCTGGCTAATTAAACGTGTCGAGATAGGATTGAAAAAGTATTGGTTGTACGGCGTGAACGGGAAACCAAATGCGAAAAAAGGGATTTAATTTAATCGAATTAGGATTGAGTTTGACGATGCAGTTATTTCATCAACAGAGTTAACTGAACAGTCGTGTAGGTATCTAAAATAAGCTTTACACTGGTCAGTTAATTGCTTTGGCGAAAGTACATAATTTTTTGGCTTTTTTTTACTGGACAACGCGTCAGGTTCACAAATGTCATCGATTTGGCAGAACCTATATATAGATTATTATAGAATAGATTTTGAAAGGCGATATTTTATATTCTTTGTTTATTACTTTTGTTTCGAAACTAAACGTCTAGGAAACATTATCATTTTATCGAAACCGTTTGTTTTAAAGATGATAACAAATAATTTGCATAGTATTTGGAAAATCACTAGCTACTGCGTAGTCTTTTATTTTTCTATAAGCATAGGGCTTCGATAAGAAATAAGACAACAAAGTATTATAATTTCATGCCTAATGTGCATCATCGCTGAATAATTTCGCCACGCCTGGTTAAGGTCCCACTGACCTCGCATTTTAATTCACATTAATGTGGGAATTCCTTTATAATGTCTTCAACACAAAGTTTCAATCAGATTAATGTTAGTTTTAGAAAAAAACACTAAGGCTAAAGCCTGTAAACTTGGTTTCTTTGTCCGATATCGAGATCGAACGTGGGTGTTTACGATTATTATTCTTGAATGTTAACAGTCATTAGTTACTAATGATTTAAAATTCTTTTTAGCAAGTCTTGTTTTACCTAAACAAGATTTTATTTGCTTATAACATTTTTTGCTACAGCAAAATATTTATCGATGATTTTAGAACGAATAAGATTACTCATTATGCGGGCAATAATATAATTGTTATTAAATGAGAGCATCAAAAGTAAAACATATTTTTTTCGTGTGGTACATTCAGCTAAGTATTATATCTACACATATAACGAAGGCCTCAGAAATATGTGACACTAAGGTTGTCGGATATGTATCATCGTGTGTAACTTATTATTTCTGTCACTTGCATATACAAATATACAAAGCGACTAAAAAATACGTGCATTCCCTTTGCCTGTAAAGATTCGGCCTCAGAATAGCCCCTAAGTGTTTTTTGGAAGTTTCAGAGTGATCGGTAAAATGTTGCGATCACCTAAAATAGTACTAATATCACTACTTTTGACATTTTAACTCACGTACAAAAAAAAATCCTAGAGAGCTTAGTCTGCGCCCCAAAAACTGGTAACGGGAATGCGCATATTTTTTGGCCACCTTGTATAAAGGATTCGCAATGACAACAGACTTATTGTTATTTTCATTTAATGGTATGAGATCACCTTGTAAAATCGATCTAATTCCTCGAGTCGTGACTGGGTATGGCGCGCACGCGCCACTCGCAGCGAAATATTTCAAACGTATTTTTCTATGGGCTCTGTCATGTGGCCCATTGTTGGCAGATTTATGATTTATTGTGATACTAAACTCCAAGGTAACGTTTTGTAAGCCTTTCTACAGTAATCGATATGAAAACATTTTCAAATGATTCTTAGAAAATTTATTATGAATAATTGAAAATTGAGATCTTTGGTGGTTGGATAGCTTGGTTATGTTTCTGTTGTTAAATAAAATTGCATGTCAATAATTGTCACCAGCAGAGCAAACGACAATATGAATATACTCCGTCGCATTTTTCGTCATCATTGTTGATGGTGTAAGGAATGAAGTACCTACTATTTTGAAATCACTTTGCTCATTAAGAGAGTAAGTACAATACAGTTTTGTTATAAGGTGGACGCTACAGCTTACAATTCGCAAACTATTTTATCTACAAATATACAGACAAATTCTACTTTGCGTGACAACTACCAGACATATTTGTTTTTGTTTTGTTGAATCCCTGCCACCTAGTGGTTTGCATACTGACTTACGCTCGTTTCCCTCTATTTATTGAAACGCTTAGGTACGTTAAATAAAATCCCACCCTTGAGAATTTAAGAAAACAACCTTCACACCAATTAAAGTGGTAAACTTCCGCGTACTAGCAATTGTTCAAGTCGTCTAAACGAACTATGTCGTGCGTCCGTTTAATGTATGGCTATATCTCCCAGATCTTTGATAGTGATAACGTATTTCCATTAGGCGGTTATTTAAACAAATCTGTCTTACCATCGTGTCCCAATTTTAAAATTTGTACAAGTATTTACACACATTTTGTTTGGCTTTCTTTTCCCACTAAACGACTTTCATAGCATTGTTTCGTAATTCCGTAAAGTGGTCGCATCCCGCTTTATTGTACGTAATCTGCCGTGTAATGCGCTCCCATGTCATACGTCCGTAATTGCTGTTACAGCATCTACAAATTTTACATCTCCGTTCCGGCCTCATCCGATACGTGGCTTGTTAACTTACGAACTTCCTTATCGACGACAATTTCATCAAATTAACCATTTGTTTAACATGCATCTTTATTGTTCCAGGTAAGTAACATATCTCTCATCTCACCGTTATTAGTGGCCAACGATTCAAATCGGGAGGTAAGACCAAGACTTAGTGATACCACTATGAGGTAAACATCAATTAGCTGATACATAGATAATGTTAGCTATTAGTTAGTTCTGTATTGTTTAATATGAGCCTCTTTTGCAAGAGTTTCAAAATTTTTCCGCCACTATGCTTTACCTTTTGGTGTTTTTCGGAGCGTGGCGCATAATAGGCAACCTTAGATTGCGCGCAAGTCCTTCGCTCGGTGCGCGTGAAAAGCTGCATATTTTAATACCTACTGCATTTTGTAACATTTCCAAGCAACGGCAATTCGGATAGCTATCAGATTATCGTTTACGGCAATTATTTCCAAGGTAAACTTTATTTTTCGAGCGTACGTGCGGAACTAGCGACATTATGGGCTGACAATGCTAGTTATAATAACAGTAATGAGTGATGGTTGCGGTTATTTCGTCTCGTTAGTCCGCTGATGACGAAGCGCGACTAACACAACTATTGTCTCAGACTCTTGCTACATACGCGCTTACTAAAAATCATTGTCTTTTTATTTTGTTTTTGCTCTCTCGGGTTTTCCGTGATCGTAGTTTTTGTTGCACTTATTCAGCCGGATCTTTACTTGTACCTATTGACGTCAAATGCCATCTCAACCTATTATAAATGGGTATTTAATCGTTATTTGCGTATGCTAATATATAATTCACGTTCGGGCCGGCACGCGTTTCTCGTTTATCGTTTAGCAACGGCCGGGTTACTAAAGCGCACATTGTCGAACTCCGTGTGAAATAGACCGAGGACGCTGGTCTTGTCCACTCAGTCACACACGAATCTGATACTACACATGCTGTCTATTATTATCATTTTATTTACCTATTGAATACGTAGGTACTGTTTCAAAACTTCGTAGCTTCAGTGAGCATGTGTCGTTAGTTAAAAGGGCTAATGACAATTATTCACAATATTATTTTCTGACACAACGTTCAATACAATATAACATTAGAACACCTCGAAGATTATACTCACAACCGTGGCCAATACGCCTATTAATGATCAACTATGAATCAACATTTTTGTCTGCAACTGATTAGTCACACTTCGAATAAATTATTTGCTTTTAAATATTTTCAGTCGTGCCACATTGTTATTGTAAACACTTAACCATTTCGAATTCAAGGCGAAACTTACATATGGCAGATGGCATTGCGATCAAGTAAGACCTAAGAAGGTGAACTAGCTATGTGGATTATCGATGTCTCATCGCTATTTCTGATATAACACCATAACGGTTCACATTTAACAGCGCTAACACAGATCTTATGTATGTTGAATGCTATATGTATGTGCTTCTACGTAAAAGTGAAATTCTCTTTTACTTTCTATGCATTCAAATTGCTAGTGCTACCGTGTTTAACAAAGACATCAGTTATGCTATAAAACACATATTTGCAGCCATTACCTTTTCACAATTATAGCTGGTCTGCTATATTACTCCTATCACAATTACGATCTCGGTTGTTATGGTTTTTTAACCGAATTTATCTGGTTTTACTCACGGATACAATAAAACTTATCTTATGTATCCGCGTTTTAATTGTTATTTGTGTTATTTTCACACGATTTGCCTAAACGTTTACGCGATGAGGGCTTACTATTGTTATTTTAGACTTCCTCGATATTAATATTACGTTTGTATTACTTCGTAAATATAATCTTCCGTTTATTTCATCTTCTACGATTACGTCATCGTGTTTGGATTTACTGCATTTATTTCAAGACTGAACGCGATCGGAAGTCGCCAATTTGCTCTCTAATACTTTATAGCTACATGATCATTATTCATCTTCAAGGCAACCAATCAAATTGTTCATATAAACTTTCTTCAATTAAAAAAAATCAAATTGATCGCCAATTATAAATGGAACCTGCTCTAGATTTGAACGCTCTAGTTATCAATTATGCATCGATACCTTAACCGATTTGATTATTAACGGGTCCGTACGTGACATAAGAGTTAATCAAGTTGCACGTATTGAGCTAATCAAGCTTAAATAGTCACGTAATTTGTATTGTCGATGTAAATGTACCATTAGCATCGTATTCACGTTTGATCGCTGTACCGTTACGATTTTATGTCTTTGGTTTCAAACCTGAATGTTTAATTCCTATCGGCAATAGAAAATACGGATTCGAAACAGTCTTCAAACTGATTAGAAAATTAACGGTTTTCGCGTAAATTTTTCTCTACAACTGTATACCATAATAGGCGGTATGGTGCAATGAAATGACATTCCATGGAATGCACCATTGTGATACACATTGTGTACTCATATGCTATTAAGGAATCTAAGACAAAACTCATTACATCTAATAAAGTCATCTAATACCATGTTAGGTGGTCTTCGCTGATTGCTTTGAATGAGTTGTTACGATGTTACTGATGCTTAACATTAACACACGCATCCATTCATAAAGTCCTACGCTTGATTTGCTATCGTTTGGATTGTTTTCAAGCCGAGCAGCGGGTGGGTGAACATTTTGACATCGTAGGCGTTACAGGTCATGTCTAACTTTACTTAATAGGTGTACTTATTGTTTCATATTTGCGAAATTATTTATTATTATTGTTTGCTTTATTACTCGATTATCGGGATTAATGAGTTTTACCTAATCAACTAACCACGGTCGAACGAGTTTACAGGAAATCGAGTCTAGACACGATTCGCTGAATTGCACATTTGTTTGCATTTTCCCACAGGTGTTTCTTTATACGTGTACGTCATTGAGTTTTATGTCGAAGGCTGAGCTCTGTGAAACTTTAACTTTAATATTTCTGTCGCGATACCGAACCTTATTGTTGTGGCGCTCATTGTTGCCGGCGTCGTGAGATCTGGGTCGGGGCCCTACTGCAGAATTGTCACTAGAAAACCATACTAAAATTCATAAAACAGTAAACTTGCGCTTACATTTCTGATAACGGTTGAGGCTGCGGCTATTGTCAACACTTCTTCAAATTCAATCGCACATCACACGGATGCTAAAGTCACTTCACTTGAGTTTTTAATCACTGGTCAGTCACTGGCACATGTCGGGAACTGTCTCGGCTGTCGGTCGGTGCTCGAATGCTGTCCCGAGTCCCTGTGGTGGGGTGGCACGTGTGGTCGTTTGGTCTCGCGGCGCATGAGTGGCGAGGTGGTAGGGGGCGCCCGGAGTAAATACTCCGGCCGCAGCGCGTGCGCTGCTCACGCACACACTCGCACTTTTCACCCACACGTAGACAACAATGGCGTGTTTGACATCTAATGACGAGTTTGATCAAATTGATGGGGGAGCCCTATCGTCCTCATGTTTAGACGGATGTCGCCGGTACACTATTGTTCATACGGTGATGTAACGTGTTTATGTTATCGATCTTCGATTAATTACATCCTACTATATAATTTACAATCGCCCTTTATGGTCCCATAATATGAAATGATTCACTGGTATCCGTAAACTTGAATCTCTAGAATAAATTATTAATTAATCATTGATTCAATTAACCTACTTTAGCCTCGTATTGTTGAGCAGAGTTATGTCAATGTGAGATCACCTTTAACCTGCAGAATATTAAAGCTTATTTATAAACTGCGAATATAAACAAATAAGAAATAAATCTTTCAGTTAATTAGTTTTAATATCAATATTACTCATGTAAATCTATTCCTTTATATCCTTACTAACTTTAATTGCTGTGCGTTTCGCGAGCGGATAATTTTGAAAATGACAAATATTTGCTTAACAAGTATTTCGATTCTTCAAAAATACTTATGCCCCGCAATAAGACGCCCTAACAGCAAACGTAGAAAATAGGTACTTTCCTAGAAAATATGTGCTAATGCATGTTATAATTATAAGCCTACCATAATTAATTATCGACCATAACTTAATATGCGCATCACACGGATCTGAAAAAAGCAACCCCTTACAATCTTCGCCTCTATCAAAATTACCATCACACCAAACTTGCAATCCATCATTCACATGATCCTGTATATTACTCGAATAAGCAATTAAACCGCGTATAACAGGTTATGTAACGTGTCATCGACACCGCGTCCTCGGAAGGTCGCACGGAATACCCCCCTACCAAATTTGCATAATGGACTGTGTACAGAAACGTTTTACAGTTGTTTTTTACACGTCCCGGATCTTGGGAGAGCATTCCGGTGTAGTAATCATACTCTGCAGTCGAAAAACATCGTAATCGTTTTTTTTAGAAGAAATTTCGTACACTCAACCAATTGAAACCATGTCAAAGTAACGTTATCAAAGATTTGTAATTGTAAGAAATTTCAAACTAGTTTTCATTTTATCATGGTTCTAGAGTAGCCTAGGTTTCCAATTGGTTGATGTACGCGGCGAAGACGGGCCGATGTAGGTACTTGTATCGTATATCTACTGAAGTTTTTGATTTATTTTCAATGCTACTGAGCAATACTTTTTCTATGTCCCGTCTGTCTACTCTCACATCCAAACACCTTAGCAACCAACCAGCTTCTTCACAGGTCTGTATCTGTTTTGGTGACTGGCGGGTTTTATTGTGTTATTAATCTCACCTAATTACAGTAGAAGAACGTACCACAGATAAACGATTTTAGATATATTTTTATTCTCTCCGGCCACGAATAAATAAAATTGTATCTTGACAAGCACTTAGCAAAATGTATCAGTATCTACTAGGGTGTCCCCTATTTTACGAATTTTAGAAATTAATAACGCATACCCCCTAAATCGGTTTCTTTTACCTCAAAACACACTGAAAAAAAAATTCAGTTCATTTCTGTAACTGCAACCCGTGCCGACTTTCATGCCATTTTCCTATACAAAGTATGAAAATTACCAAATTTTTTTTTCGTTTTTTTTATTTTTTTCTATGGCATTAAAATATACTACTACCTTATAAACATTTTATCATAAAATCAACTTGATGAGAACAGAAAAACAATACATTATTATCAACTTACTGTCTGACTAATTTTTTTCATAGTAATTTGTATGGGAATTTCAGATGAAAGTCGGCACGGGTTCCTGTTACAGGAATGAGCAGATTTTTTTTTTCAGAGTATTTTGGGGTTATAAAAGCCGATTTAGGGGGTATGCGTTAATCATTTCTAAAATTCGTAAAATAGGGGACACCCTAGTATCTACTCATAAATTCTATAAAAGTCCTTTTATTTTTAAACAATCTAGCGCTTTTGATGACCTTTAGAAGTCTATTATTTAAAAATAAACTAGAAGACGTCCTCACTGGCGCCACGCCGGTTTTCCGCAGTAATATTTTATATTTTTCTTGGAATCGTGTTTTGAATGGCGACGGTATGGCGGCTCTGGGCCACTCCATAACTTTAATATTTACCACCTTTGTCGCATATGCTCTTTAATGTTATTGTACCTAAAAACACTACAAATATCGTGTATCGTGTTGAAGTAGTAGGGGCGTAAATATTTAACTGTATCAGACATAAACTAGGTCGACATTTGTGTTCGTAAATAACGGTAGGAGAAAAGTGTTGATCCATCAACCATACACACATTGTTTGAAGTGTTAACCCTTTTGTGTGTTGTTAACATATTTGCCGTCATATAAAAAACAATACCAATTTAGAAACACGTGAGGTTCGCAATAGAATGCTTTAACAGAGCTATCAAATGGTCAAAGGATTAATGAGTACCAAGTATGTGTTAAAAAATAAGTTTTTGGGAAATATATTACAAATAGCTTTCTGAAATAAGCAAGTAATGATACAACGGTTCGGATAGACTGATACCTAAAAATTTTGTGTAAAAGATTCATTGTTCTTATTTTAGAAAAATATGCCATCGTGCATGGCACAACATAATACACAATAAAAAAACAGACAATACATCTAGATTGTAATGACTATCAATATTAGTATCACGTCGACGTCTTACTTGATCG